>JAKSZP010005552.1:0-111813 GCA_022478985.1 Massospora cicadina | reverse complement strand
TAGAGCCAAAAGCTGAGCCAATTATGCTAGAGTAGGTATTTTTAAAATAATTGGACTTTTGATTCAGATTTTGATTTAGACTAACTTGCTAATTATCCAAATGACCACTAACTACCTAACAAAACCATTTAAAATATTAAATCAACTTAATATCTGACCGCTCAGCCATAACTATATACCAACTACCATCAAAAATATATAGGATTTTCACTTAATAAATTAAAAACTTTTTAATTTTAAAATGAAAACAAAATTTTTGATGGATTATTGTATTGTCATTGGAGATACATAAGAGTGGAAAATTTAAAAACCTCTAGCTAGTCTAGAAGAAAGTTAACAATCAATTGCAAGATTTGAACATCCCCACCATTGTGAGTTAAAGAAATGCAATTAACAACTGTTGCCATGTCACCCAAATATGGGTGATGGGACAACAAATTTAATGAACAATTTGTAGGTCTAACATTGCTAATAGCAAATAAAAATTTGATGTCTTAAATGAATGATAAAAAAACTACCCAAAAACCACCATTGGAGCTCTGAATGGGTATGTAAGAAAAAGATGCGCAAAACAAAGTCTCTAGCTGTATGGGTAGAGGGCAAATTAAAAATATTAAAAATATTTAAATTATACTACACTTTTTTATTAATATTTTTATGACAAAATATTATTTATATTATAGTTTATTATGGTATTCATTAAAATAGTCTAAACAAATTTGTGATGACTTTGGACAATTGAGACAATAGATTATAATTTTTTTTATTTTTTCTTACTTCCTGGCATTTGACAATTTGTCAATAGTTGCATTTGGACCCTATGAGAAACTCAACTAAATCAAGCTGGCTGACAAACGTTTTAAGGGAGAAGGTTCACAATTTGATCTGTATAATTTTGTTTTTTCATGCATAACTCCAAAACTACTAGACCAATTTGAATGATCTTTTTTTCAATGAAAGAGGATGACCCACTTAGATTTTATTACAATTTTGTAAGGATTGGTCCAGTATCTGACCATTAATTTATTATTTACTAGCAGAGTTACCCAGCATTTCTTGGGTTTATTTATTGCCAGAAAATTTGATTATTCTATTTATTTGAGGTAAGCCGGACAGGGGATGGATATTACCAAAACTAAAAAACTAAGACCTAATGTAAATAATCAGTTCAAACAAAACGCCCAAAATGAGTGGATTGAATGATACACACCAAAAGAAAACAACCAACCAGGTGGGGCAGCGGAAAACTGCTTATCCAACCATGGAGAAAGGGGAGGGGGGATTGGGGGGCTCATCTTTTGCAGCAGCTTCCTCATCCCAGAGTAGAGCATATGTCAAGGTGGAGAGCAAGGGCATCAGGGCATTGGAGGAATGTGGTTCAATATCACTAATGATTGGTATCTCATGGAAATTGCCAGCTAAAAATGGCGCTGATATATTTGGCTAAAGCTTTTTTGGCTTTAATGCAGGCATCTGGGAGTTTAGTAAATGTGGTAATATTGGTTCAGGTAATCTTAGCTTTAGGCTTCCGTGCTACAGTTACCACGTTCTGGATAGCGTCATTGACGTCTTTGTGTAATTGATTCATTGTATTCTTACTTTTTGGAGTGAGGGTTGAGGGGATAACAGGAGGGGGAATACCTCCTGTGAGCATCGCCACTGATTTGGTGACAGCTTTGCAGAGAGATGATAACCTGGCGTGGCAGCTGCTTTGACTGCAAGCTGGTGGTCACTGCAAAATGGTTTGGCATTTGACTTGGGGCATATAAACAAGGGGGATATTTGGAATCCCATTCTGCATTAACAAACTGCTTGATTAGTAGAAATGGTTCTCCATTGAGATTTTCTGATTTTTCAATTATATCCAATAACTCCCATGGGTTCTGGTTAAATTGAATTGGGGAATCAGCGTATGGTTGAGGTTTAGTTGGTTTATTGGAGGAAGCATGGGAGCAAACTGGGGTCCAAGAAAGTGCTTGATTGGAGGGAGCATGTGTGCACTGGGGTGAGGAGGAGGCTGATTGGTGGCTGCAGGCGCAGCTGCAGCAACAGGCTTTGGGGGAGGGGAAGGTAGGATTGTACCTCATACTAAAACTGGCATGGGGTGGGCGGCGGATTGGGAGCTGGCAGACAAAAATCAGCCATTGGAAGCAGCTAAGTAGGGGCACTTGTGTTTTGAGTGGTCCAACTCAAAACAGGATGGACGGATTGTCCGCCCGCCCTCTTAGCAGGCCAGAATGGATGGTCAGGGGCAGAAGGAATGACAGCATGAGGGGGAATCGTCAAGGTGATTTTACTAAATCCAGGGCTGATCATGGCATACGCCTGAGGCCCAGTGAGGCGTGTAGCCCCATTTGGGACCACAAATTATAAGATGTGGTTGTTGCCATAGGCTGCCAAACTGTCCATCAGCTCCTGGTGGAGCACCGCGAGGGGAGGTGGGTGGGCAAACTGATGAACTGAACCACCAAAGTGGTATAGCTGGGAGCCAGGTCTTAATTTTGAGGAGAGGGATACCCTGGAAAACCAGGGGCATAGTTGCTGCAGTGGTGGCATCAGCTTCACAGGTGAATCTGAGATCAAAATACCCCTTATAGGGGCAGAAATCTATAAATCTGGTGGGAGTCATCACTGCCTGAGCCATTTTGATAATGGCTTGGTCATGGCAAGGGAAAAGTTTCCCATAATCAACCCTAAGGCCAAAATGCATGTTGCTCTGGGGGAGCACCAGGGGGCAACGAGGCACCGCTTGGGTATGAGCAAGGTATGCGTCAAGATCATTGGGAGGAATGAATCATCCCAGGGGTTTGGTATGACTGGGTAAGCCAGTCCAATCACGTTTTTGTGCTGGACAGAAAATGGGGGGAAGTTTTGCTGCTGCCCCATACTGGTGCAGCTGGCGCGGAATTCAAGGACATTAGAGCAAACTATGGCAGGCAATTGAAATTTACTTTCTTTATTTTCCATAAAATTTTCTCAGAAAGTTATGCCAAGCGGAAAGAGAGTTTATTGCCAAAACTTTGAACTGATTAATCTAATTTCTATATTTAGATAACATGAAACTGCTTAATCAGTACCATTTTCTTTCTGAAGCTCCATACTTTTTTTAGAAAAAATGAAAGAAAGTAAGAGTAAAGGGTGGAATAATAAGGATTCTGCTGAGATTAAAAGGACTTGGAATGGGGGCCACTAGCCAGCTAGCATCTCTGACCATTGCTGGTCGGCTCTTGCCATCACTAGCCACAGTTCTAGCACTGATGGGCGTACAGGCCAAAGAAATATTAGTTGATTTGTTGCTTTGTCACATATGCCAAGCAATCCAGCAAGGAAGGCCGGGCGTGCAGCTTCATAACACCCTGGGATTAGGAACAAAAACTTAGTGAGCCTCTGGATCTGATAAGATAAAATTTAAACAGTTTTCACCACCAAACTCTTGTAGTGGGGGGTGCTCATTTCAAAGACTTTTGGCATTGAGGGCTGAGTGTACTAACCACACACAATAAGGGTAGAGGAAGGCCAACAGCTGGATTGAGGATGTTTGAAGGGTAAACACAAAAAACAGGTCTTGTGACAGGTGCATATCCTTCAATGACTCAACAACTAGAAGGAGGTACCTCATTGTGGACCAATGCTTATGGGAAATGGCACACTAGTAATAGCGGTGGCCAATATTTGCTTCCATTTTGGTGCAAATAGCGCAGTCCTTATGTGGTAATCTTGTCTGCTATACTTACCAGACTTGAACACATGGTGCAGGATCTACCAGGTGACTGGCCTTTGATTTGATGAGACTAGTAAAGAATTAAGGCCCAAAATTAACTCCTTTAGTGTGTAGTTAGTATAGTGACCCCAGCCACCCAGTCATGGAGGATTTGTGATCAAACAGGTTGATTGTGCCCATGTTTCATAAGAAGTTTACCATATTTGACTGGGGTTGACTTAAAATAAATTTTGATGGCCTTACTAGTGAATTTGTGACTGATTCAATTTCATTCCTCCCAGCTTGATGTGGAATTTATGGCGGAATTATGGGATTCGATATCCCTTTATATCTGATTGGCATCACACTCCAAAGCTTTGAATGATCAACCTCCTAATCGCACTGCCCAATTGCACAACTTCCATTAGTAGGTGCTGTAATTCCAGGTGGAAATTCTGCAGTAGGTCCACATCTACTCATGCAATGAACATGAGGAGACTGGCTCCTGAAGGCCTTGGTCTCTTTCCCAGTTAACGTTCCATGCAAGGGTTGGGCAGCGCATGTGCATCTGCATCACTCTGAAAAAGGACTTAGCCTATATCCGCTGGGTATGGGACTTGAAATCAAGCAGGCCCATTCTCACTTCACGCTTCAGCTTGAACAGGGTGTTAAGGGCAATTGGCGCTACCTTTGCTTTGAACAAGAGGAAGGTGCAAAGCAAAGTTTTGATAATATTCTCCAGATTTGTGTAAGCTTAGGGGAGTGTCCCCTCCATTTGGATCAGGGGACGTTCCCTTTCCCATCAAAAAAGGGTCCAAGAAGGGAAGCTATCCCTCTCATCTCACAGGGCGACCTCGCCCATGTGGTGGATGAGCGTTGGGTAACAGCTCTACATTTGAGGATCCTGCTACCTGTTCCAGTATTAACTTCAGATGAATTAATACAATGAATTAAGGGGATTCATGATGAGCTTTTGGGGAGTTGACATTCTCTTGGGATGAAAGGTCCAAATAGAGTTGAGGGCAACAAGCCTTTGTCATAATATCTGAGAGCCCTAAATAATTGTAAACAAGGCCTGACAGGTGTGTACCTTTGATGAATAAAGCATCTAATGTTGGGTCATCAGAAAACTCTTTAATGACACTGGGCCATTGGGAAATGCAGATGTAAGTTGGTTTTTTCCCTGCAGTATTGTAACCCCCTCCCAATAGTTCTAGTTTAGACCAATGGACACCGTAGTGACTGGGTGTGGGTGGGTTGGGCATCCCAAACCCATTTTCAGTCTCATGAAACTTCCCCTGAGTGGGGTGGTCTTGGGAGGTTTCTGCTGCCCGCTAGGTGAGATGCCATCACTCTAGTTGTTGAAACCAAAGAAAATTGTCAATTTGGGCATCCATGGATAAACCAACTGCGACTGAGCCTACCACTGACAATTTTGAAGTCAGTTCTAATAAATTTATTTTCTCCTTGCTTTAGTTTGTCAGGTTAGGCAATTCCAGGGCCCTGATCCTAAGCTTGTCTAAGCTATTCTCCAAATCAATTGTCCATTTAAACGGGTAACACACTGAGGAAATTAGCAGTTGATTTTAAAATTTTTGAATCAAATTAAAGTTTCATACCTGTCAGTAATTAACCAGATGGATTCCTCTCAATAATATCAGAATTAGGGGTGTTGGTTATTTGGGCATGATTGCCAGCTAAATGCCTAGTTCAATATTATTTAATGTCATAATTAATAATTGTTTAGGTTCAGTGGATCCTTAGTTTAGCGCCAACTCCAAAATTGTGGGTTTTTATATGAATTTCTGTATGAATTTCCGGCAGAAAGCTGATGTTTTTGTATCAACCATCTAAAAAATGATTTTGCTGACTTAAATCTGAGTTTGGAGGAATCTTATCCCTGCGCCAGCTGCTGTAAAAAACGATTGTGGGATTTTTTAGCAGAAAGATGAACTATCATTATTAATTGTCTATGAATTCGCTGCCTAATTCAGAGTACGGCAACTTATGCTGAGGATGCCTGAAGTTATATTTAATAATAGTATTTTATATACAGCTGACTAGCAACTTGTGCTAAGGATGAATCAATCTAATATTCGGTGACTGGGATGAGCAGAATGGTAGGGGATCACTACCATGAATGACTGCAATTGGTTGAGGTTCCAGCTTGGATGGCTGAGGGGTTTTCATAGGCGCACTAGCCTATAATATAAGTAGTCATTCTTCCCTCAAGATAAAGATCTCTCTTTCGCCCATATTATTTTAATTGATAGTAGTTAGTCTGCTAGTTTTGTAAAAGGTGGGACTGGAAATCCCTGAAGTAGGCGCAGGGTGATGCGCCTGGAGTGGCTGACGCTGCCAGATCCCATACCTCAGCCCTATGAGGAACTGATGGGAACCTGGACAACCAGCCACCAATGACAATGTGCTGATTGACCATCAGCCCTGAGGAGTGCAGCGCAGGAGTGCTATAGCCACCCAGGATGAGGGATGGACTTACTGGGGCATGCCCAGATGGGTTGGCAAAGGTCAGGATGGTAAGGCATCATGGGAGTGCTTTGGCTGCCCAGGATGGGGGCAGGACTCGCTGGGGCACACCAAGGACCCTGGGGCTAAAATGAAGTCGTTGGTCTGCTGTGTTGGTGGGTTTGACGTGGACTTGTAGGGGGTTGGTACGCCTAGGAGGGTGAAACAGAAAGGGTCAACCAGTCTCCATACTGGCTGGCCTGGCACACTAGTGAAGCCCACTGTTTGGAAAAGCGATTTTCTGACAATACCCAAAATCCGATTTTTTCCCTTATGACGAAATTTAAACCCCCCATTCCAATCTCATTTTTACCAGCACTTAAACCCATGGGACCTGGGGCTGTGACAGCCAGGTTTGTCGCCAGGTTGCTATATACAATTACAACCTTTTAGCGTTTTCTGGTGAATTTCCTCACAACACAAATTATTGTCACTCAGGTAGCAGCGTCTCTGGGATTCAGGCTTTCCTTCTGAGTGTTTGGGAATCCAGACTGGCAGGCTTATCTAAACTTTATCTGCTGCCATCATGACAGTTTGGGCTCATTGGCAGCATGTGGGAGACGTACCAGAGTTTGTAGAAGATGAAGACATTGATGGCCAGCACTTTTTCCTTGAGGTTGAGTTTCACATGTTTATAGCAGGCCATATTGGCTGACAGACTTGACAGTACCTCCTGCTTGGTTTCAAGTACTGCCAGACCTTTATGACTAAACAAAATTTAGAATTAGCGGGTCATCTGAGTTTTCTGGATCAGTGCTATATTGGATGGTAGGCTGATTTTGGGTATGATGAATCTCATTATGGCAGTTTTATCCAAATCAATCTTCGCATCTGAAACTGATTGGTATAGGCACAGAAATTCTTTGGCACCTTGAAGTTTGGTTAGAGAGCTGATTCCCACTAGAGTGTCATTGGAGAAGGCTTGTATTTTCAGTGGCCACTGGTTGGGGTGGACAAGGCTTCAGAAATTCGCATCCACTGCTGCTAAAAGGATTTTGGCTGCAAAGATGAATAGGATTGGTGACATGAGATCACCTTGGCGGAGATCCTGGCTGATCAGGATATCATTGGTAAAGCCATTGGCAACAATCACCTTTGTAGTAAGGCCTGAATACAATGCCAAGACCCAAGAGCAGAAAGCGTTGGGATACCCACCACCTTTAACGCCGCGTGCAATAAGGGCCACGCTTCCCAATTGTAGGCCTTCTCCATGTTGAGAAACATAATATAGCCCTGTTCAGATTCTTAAGTGTCCTTCATAATATTCTGGATGGTCCTGATACTGTCCCAGATGGTGCGTCCCTTGATAAACTCATGTTGTGCCTGTTGGAGGGTACGTGGTGCTGTTGCCATAAACCTATGTGATAGTATTTGTGTCAGAAGTTTATAGTCAGCGTTGGAAAACGCAATTGGGTGCCTGTTCTGAAGTTACCGTTGGAGACTTTCTTGTACAGGAGTACAATCCAGGTTTCCTGTCCCCAGGAATCTGATGGCCAGTTCACAGGCAGGAGTTGAAAAAGGGTGACAAGCTCAGGCACAATGTGGTCATGGAGGGCACTGTAAATTTCAGCACACATATTTTTAGGTCCCATGGATTTCCTATTTGGCGACTCCTTTAACGCTCATTTAACTTCATCAATAGTGATCTCATTGGATAGATTAAGGACGTCCTCTGGCGAGAAGACCCTAAGCACCAGATTGGCCAGGTAAATTAGGGCCTCAGTTGCTGAATTGCTTGTCTTGTGGTGCCATAATAGTTCACCATAGAAGCTTTTGATCCCACGCTTGATTATCATAAGGTCAGAGGACACTTTTCTTGACGTGCTTTACACCTGCTGGATATTGGCCTTGGTTCAAATTTTCTTGAAGGAAGCCAGGCCCTCTTTAGCATTGTCCCCACAAGGCTTTGATACTGATAGGTAGTGTTTACATGGCACTCTGAGTCCTGTTTGGCCATTAATGTTCAATAGCTTTTTGTAACATTTGTTACTCACCCCACCAGTCTTTGCTGTTCCACCAGGAAAGCCTAAGGTTGCCCAGGGTATCCTTCAGGTTCTTTGAGGCAGCAGTTCATTTGTAGGATTTTGCTAAATCGACTTCATGCTATCCCACTTGATTTTCTCCTTTCTCCAGACCCGTTGTTCCAGGGGATCAATTCTTTGGTGACAATACAAATAAGCAACCAACCAATCAAGGCCAGTTTCAATTATTTGGCGCCACGCTCCATCCCTCAGCATGGTTGGTGCAATCTGCCACTCTTGGTTCTTTGGGGGCTCACTCAGGCCAATTTCCACACAGATGATCATGTAGTCACTTTTTGGAGTTTATGCTGACTTGCTATTAAAAGTCAGTAGCTTGAGGTTGGATGACATGAGCACATAATCCAGGAGTGAATCTTTCTGCAGTGTTTCGCTGGAATTATAAGACCATCTTGTGAGGTTAGCAGGGTCATAGTCCTCTTCATTGATTGTGAGGCACATTCCTGACATGACCAAATACTCTAGCATATCCTCAGCCTTGTGGTTGGGCTGCTCGCTCATTGAGAATGTAACCCAGCTCACGTTCGTCCAACAGTTCAGGTCTCCTGCTATGATCGTGGCTGCATCATTTTTCACCTCCAATAAAAATCTAAAAAAGTTGGTTTTTGTGGTGCTTCATCAAGGGGTACACCACAACCACTCAGAGGCTTTTATTGGTTTCCCTATTTATAGTGGTTGCTACTAAGATCCATCCAGCGTGCAACTCCTTCATGAGTACCATGTTGATTTTCTTATTCAGCGCAATGATAGCGACATGGTCTGTCCAAAGGGCTTAACACATGATCTGGTGGGACCACAGGTGGCTTGTTGCATCACAATTTGAGTTTGGCACCATTTCTTTTTGTGTGCCTGCTCGTGTCTCAAATATTAAAATTAAATCTAAAATATTATATGCTTTAAAATGGTGCATTTTCCTCATCCTCTTTTAAATGATCACCATTACCCTAGCATTTGGGATCACTATGCTTCTTTCCAATTGTCTGACCCACAGGTATATGGATTATTGAGGTTTTCTGGGTTATGTATAGAGTTGTAAATAGAGGTTGGGTTCTTGGCGGCTGATGTCACCAAGGGTGAGTATGGGGTAGTTGGTACTTTGCAAGGTCAATTGGAGGGCATGGAGATTTTGTTACCAGTCATTTTGTGCACCGGAAGTTCCATATTCATCCCCATCTCCATGTCAATTGCTAATGGGGACAGCTTCAGTACCAACTTGGGGGTGCCTTTACCCATTCAGACTTATTGAAGGTATCTGCATCACTTTCTGATCAATTGCCAGACCTGTTATTGGATTTTTTGGCGGAACAGGTCTTATTTTCTGGGGTTTGTTTAGCAAGCTTTGTGGTTTGGTGGGTTCAGAGGAAGATTGAGTTTCAGCACTTGATTTTTTGCCAATAATTTACATGCTGATTTCAGTACCCAATTCTGACTTGTTGGGCTTAGGTGCCAAATTCTTTATATCCAACAATGGGCAGCCTTTTGTGGGCAAATTTTTGGGGCTGGCTTTCTGCCAGTGCTCCTCCACTCAAACTATCATTCCTCTTTTTATGAGCGGGGCGCCACTGAGTTGGGACCAATTCCCTCGTACATTTGATAAACCTCTGTGTTAGGGTTCATGAAGAGTTTGCCATCCCCTTAAGGTTGCTTAGCAGCCTCCGCTCCCATGTGAACTTATGGGCGACATCCAGCTCCTGTTGCTGGCGCTTCATGCCTGCAACCTCTGTATAGTTATTCATTATCCGCTCCTTAGATTAGGGGTGAAAGAAAGATTTCGTCCCAGTTTTGGTGACTCCACCAACAGGATCATATATATATTCATGGAAGGTTTTCTCTTCTTGTGGTGATACTGGGCCATTGTGTGGCCGGTCTAATAGCAGAACTGGCACACCTGCTTTGCATCTTCCTTTTATACATAGATAACTCAGCTGGAACCAGACAGGCAGATAAATTATGGTAAGGTAAGTTTATTTGACTTCATCCATGAAGCTGGCTCATAGAGCGCTTCCATGGTCTGAGGGTGAAAGCACCTGGCAATATAGTTGCCGCTGACCAGCCTAAATTCTCAAACTTCCCCATAGTATGAGAGGCCAGTACAAATTGCCTCATGTATACATTATCTTTACCAATCCGTCAGCAGGTTTTGAAATGTAACCCAATGGGAGGTCTGGTTCACGTAATGGGCCAGTTCTGTTTATAGGTAAACGCCTTTGTATTTGATTCCAACTTTGAGGAGCTTCTTCTGATCAAGCTTTCCTGGGATTATGATGTCAATGTACCCTCGTTTGGGCACCCAGTGGTGGTCAAAGTCTCCACCTGTCAATACCTCATCAAGCTCATGGTAGATCAACATTATCAAGTTAGACTACTCCTCCTCCAGCCGCAAGTGGATCTGGATGGCATCTTTTGGGTACGACTTGGGTACCTGGCAATCAGTAAAGCATCCATTGATGAGTTATAAGATGTAATTAATGTGGCTTCCAGCCCCATTCCATGAGTTCTCATCAGTTTGGGCTGCCGCAGTGCTGTATGATTTGTATTTAGCGGTAGGTTTTGGGGCGTCAGTGGGTGTCTTCCCCTTCCTAATCCAACTGAGTGATTCATAAATGCTAAATCCCCAGTTTAAAATGCCCTGACATGGTATATGTTAATTCCTCAACGATTAATGCTCTTGGCCATCTGCACTCCGATTTTCAGTGTTGTCATCTGAGGGCATCAGCCAGCGAGAATCCCAGTCAGTACCAAAGGAGGATGGCTTCAGGCCCATACTTTGGGTGGAGTTACTGCTAAAGAGCTTCCTATGTGATCAAGTTGCGCTGACACCAGTCCCTCACTGTGACGCTGTTCCAGCCTCTGGCGGTAAAGATCCACGCCATGGCTTCAGGAACATCTGCTTCACTCCACTGGATCGCCTTCATGGGAGCGAAACCTTTGGTGACATATGGGGCAGCTACAAATGGTTCTTGGAATAACTGCTTTCAGTTGTGGATGGTCTCATTCCAAATTCCGCTTTGAGCCACTTGCATCCGAGGTCAGAAGTCATGGCCCCCTTCATTGCTGCTGCTACTTGTGGAGAAACTTCGCGTTCCATCTATGGTTGGGCAGATTTAGGGGTGAACCCTGAAGCATCCCAGATGTATGCCTTGACAAGCGTGGAAAAGTCTCGCTAGATTTTCCATTTTGAAATGGGAAGCACGTGTGCCATGTTGAGTTTCATTAATTAGTTTTGTTAACCCCAGGTCTTCCCACTCTCAAATCTGCTTGATACTGGTGCTTGTGCAAAATCAGTATTTCATTTCCAATAAGGTAAAACCATTGGCGCTCCAGTTGATGGCCTCCTATGGCAACCAACCTTGGAAGGGCCCCCACTCTACCGCCTTCTCCTTTGTCCAATCTGCCTTAAGCAGGTCAAATGCAATCACCATTGGAATGTGGGTATATGACTAGTGCAAGGCTTCAGTAGCCTTGAGCCCAGACGCAACCCACAGTAGCGCCTCCTCTGGCAAGAACGTGGTGTTATGCCATTCCAGTGCTTATTCAACTGGGATGGTATGGCGAGCCCATTTGAGGGCAGTCGAAACGGTTGGAAAACGTTTTGCATATTTGGTAAGCTCTGATGGAAGAAGGCCTGAGCCTTCAACATCCTTGGCGAATTTCACTGGTATTCCAGCTTTGTTATATTCCATCACATTGTGGAGTTTAAAGCTAGCATCCATTAGGCGTTGGCATCCGTGGGTTTCAGATCCTCTCAGATGGCGGCCTCTACAATTTGAAGATTGAGCAGAAGCTTATTCCGCTTGAGTGCATCCTCAGTTCAGACCCGCAATGATTTGAAAATACCACCATGTCCAGAATTATTTGTGTATTGAGCCAGCATTTGGTGGCCTCAAAAGAGAGTACATGAGCTCTCCATAGGTCAGAAATGGCAGGAGTAATGTCTTTTGAGATCCATTGAGTCACCATAGAGTATGGGAACTGCAACATCGCCCACTGTTTAATTTCATGGGAGGACATACCATGGTGTACTAGCATATCTTTTGCACGGACATGTATTTAGTGGGTGCCTGGGAAAATGGTTTGACTGCAATGGGGGTGGCAGATCCCTTAGACAATATTTTTAACTTTTTAATGAATTTTCCTGGGTGTCCTATCCATTGGATTCAGTACCTAACGCTACTACTACAACATTGGTTTATAGCCTGATAAGTCAAGCGAGTGATCAGAATGATTTAGCAGGGATAGTACCCTTCTCCAACTGAGTTTTGTCAGGATGCTGATCAACGAACTTTTGTGGGCAAGCGGACTAGTTTTTGAATGGCTTTTCATTTGACCCAACTGGAGATTTGTCAGGGATTTAGCTTGATGATTTTGACAGGCGATTTTTGCAAATTGTGTTAGAGTAAGATCCTGATGATATTGAAACATTATTGTGATCTTTGTTTAACATACCTAGAAGCTGATTGGTCCCACAGCCAGGTTGAGATCTGCTGGGATATTCCTGAGACTGATTGGCCTGAATTTGCTGCTCCCCAGAACTCTCTTTGGTAAGTCCACTGGGCTTACTAGGGGCAGCAGCTGGTGACTCTATCATAGGGAAGTCCTTGTGGACCAAGTGGGCGAGCGTTTAGTGTTTCAGGAGTTTTTACCTCCGCTGGCAACATTTTAAATTATAATGAACGCTATATGATGAGGAGGTTGCCAATTCGCCCTGATGCAATAGGGTGTCCTTGCCAACAGCTCTGTGGGCGTCAGTGGTGGGTAGCAATCTGGTGGCTTTACTTTCCTTATAAGTATGGTTTGCAAAGCTTTCATTTTTTTAAAGTAGCTACTTAGGTGCAGGAGTTGGTGAAGTTTTGGCCTGATCTAAATGGGCATTGTTGCTGAATCCTTTTTGGTGGCTTCATAAGAAAGATGGTGTTATAAAATGGTGACAGGGTTAATATCCGCCGTAAGGGTTGCACAGGGTTGAGCCCACTGAGCAACGAAAAAACTATATGTAGATTGTTGGTCCATAATTTGACTTTAAAAATATATTATAATATGAAGCAATAGCTTTGACCACACCACTTAATTTAATTTGATATAAATAGCATATTCTGATTGATCGCAATTTCTGCTTCTTCTTCCCAAAAACCTCCACCTTATAGACTTCTCGTCACGCCTATATATCCACGACTTTGGTCAATTTCACCCCTTTTTGCTTTGCTAATCTTTTTCACCGTATCCTCATTGATTCATCCCCATAACTGAGAGGCTCTGGCAGAGTCTATTAATCTAAAATTTGCTATCGCTTTAGTTAGAGGCGATCTACTAAATATTCGCCATAAATTAACATCACCTTATCACCTTACTTGGGGGTGATCCAATAAATACCCACCCTGAGCTTAGTATCGCTTCAACACTTTATTCAAAACATTCTCATCAATATTAACCTATTACTCAGTTTCAGCCAATACTACCCAATCAGATGCAACTATTTGAAACTTATTGTCCAGTCATATCAATATCTCAACATCACCCCCTTGACTGAATAATAAGTCTTTATTGCTTATACGCCCAAAGGAACTTTGCATGCACTTAGTTAATGATTTGGCTACTTGTGGGGTCTTTGATAGTGTAGGCGTTGACGCCCATCTTCTTGATTAATCCAAACGGACCAATACAGATGTTGGACAACTTATTCTTTTGTCTGAACCTGTGCTGGTTATGGAATAAAACCATCTCCCCTTCTTGGAACTCGGCTACCCTGCTGCGCCGTAACTTCTTGGTGGCCTGATTATTTATTTTGTTGGCTAAGCTGAAAGGGTATGCTTAAGTTTGCGTTTTGATTAAGGTGTTTGCCAGGTTAGTCAATTAACGTTGCAGACCCACTTCGTTGGTATCTTCTACACAGGCATAGAGCAGAGCAGGTGAACTAGGTGTCGTCCATTTAGTAATTTGGAAGGGACTCTTCTCTGTTGCAGAGTGATAGCTAATATTGTAGGCAAAGACAGCGGTAGAAAGGAGAGAACTCCAATCTGAAGGTCGGTCCATTATCAATTTTTGGAGAATGTTCAACAAAGTTTTATTAACTCGCTCAACCATTCCATTGAATTAAGGGTGGTATGGGGTCATCAGAACCCCATGGATGGCCATTAGCTTGTTTAGTTTTGTAAGGATGTGTGAGGTGAAGTTGGTTCCATCATCAATAAGGATGAATTGAAAGCCGTGTTGCTGTATTAAACATTCCATTTTGAACTTGGACACTGTGACTGCCCCAAATCCTGGATTGCCCATGCTTATACCCACTTGGTCAAGTGGTCGATCACCACCAGAATCTATTCATAATGGTTTGTTCCAGTTGGCAGGGGCCCCATGACGTCAATGGAAACTGTATGCCAGGTAAAATGCAGTTTTACCAACTGATATGAAGTCTTCTGGCAGAACAGCTTTTCCACTTGGTATTGGTGGCAGCAGAAAATTATCTCAAGAACTTCAAAGTGCATACTCTCCCAAAAATACTGAGGGCGCAACAATTCAAGCATCTTGTGAAATCCGCCATGTCCTACTGCCTTGTGCGCGCTAATAATAATACCCAGCCGCTCTGAGGGTCTTATAAAGTTCACCATAGAATCTACAATCCGCTTATACAACTCACCGTTCCATTGAATGGAATTAGCTCGCATCTCATTTAACGCTTTTATAACTTGAGGTGGTTCATCGTTGTATCTTCTACTAAGCATTTTATTGTAAATTACAACGCTCAGATCCACTGTGACAGCAATCATTGGTAATCTCAATAAACAATTGTCGTTCTGGTGTTTTATTATGGGTCAGTGAAATATAGCAAAGTCATAAGACTGCAGTTTGAGGGCCCATCGCGCTAGACACCCTCAGGATCCCTAAGATTCTGCAACCAGTGTAATGAAGCATGATTCGTTATGACTTTAAGCTTTACTCCATGCAAATACACCCTAAATTGCTTATATGAGTAGATCACCGCTAAGCACTTCCGCTCAGTCACAGTATAATTGCGTTCATGGAAGTTCAGGCTCCAACTGCAGTATGCAACAGGTTTCTCCTCCCCGTCATCATTCTTTTGGGATAAAACCACCCTGACAGCAGAAAGAGATGCATCAGTCTGAACGATGAATGATTTATCAAAATTCAGATAGCATAGCACTGACGCACTAATTAATGCCGTTTAAAGCGTGTCAGAGGAGCATTGTCAGCACTCAGTCAATTTGAAATGGCATTATGCTTTAGTATCACAAACAATGGCCCCTCAATAAAACTGAATTTGAGGATGAAGCTTCAGTAGTAGCTGACTATCCCCAAAAATACTTGTATGTCATGCTTAATGTTCAGCGGAGTCATTTTTCAGATAGCCTCCACCTTGGCAGATTGAGGTTGCAGCCCATTCGCATCTACCACAAACACAAGGTACTCCAGTTGGTCCTTGAAGAAGTGACATTTGCGGGTCTTAATCTTGATGTTGGCCTCAGAAAGATGGCGGAATATCTCCTACAAATGGGTAAGCTGCTCAGAAAACATTCAAGAAAAGATACTGATATTGTTATGGTACACAAGAATGCATGACAGCTTTAGGTCGTCAAAGATAGTGTCCATGGACCGTTGGAATGTAGCTGGGGCATTACATAGCCCTTGAGGCATAAGTGTCAGTTGGAAGAGCCCCTTGGATGTAATTATGGCGCATTTCTCCTGTTCTACCACGGAAAACTCAATTTGCCAGTAACCCAATATTAAATTCATCGCCAAGAAATAGCGAGCTCCTCTCAACTGATCCAAAGCATCGTTGATTTGTGGCAAAGGATATGAGTTTTTTGTGGCGATAATGCTGAGCTTTCAATAATCTATTACTACCCAATGATACCATCCTTCTTTTTTACAAAAAGAATGGGTGAAGCCCACGGAAACTTTGAAAGTTCTAGCATCCCTTGCTCCAGTAGCTTCTTGATTTCCTCTGTGACCACTTCTTCAGCTGCCCTAGATTGGCGGATTGATCAAGAATTGATGGAGAATGATCCCCGAGTGTCCAATCAATGGATCACCCCCAAGCGCACCCTAAATTATAGTCATTGACAGCATAAATGTTCTTATATTTTTAAAATAAAGCTATCTCCTGATCCTTCTGTTCTTCTAATAACTGCATTAGATTATTGCGTGGCACCACCCCTATTATTCTGGGCTGCAGTTTAATGGGTAGACCAAATTCATCCAGTGACCCAAATTTATGAACCCAAAGGACCTCCTCCACAGGGGTCAAGTGTAAATGTGCCACTATTTGATGTCGATGGATCTGCAATGGTTCTTTTTATAGGGTTGCTAGTAAAACCTTTATCTACACATGTACCAGTAGTTTAATACCTGAAGCCACATGAGGCTCAAGATGCGATTGCTGATAAGGGCCAACGACCTCCCCATAGAGCCCAGTTGGTACTTCCATCTCTAATTTGGTGTTTACTACTTGGTGGCCTGATGGGATGGATATAGACCTGGCAGCTCTGAGGGGCAGTCCTTGATATTCATATATCTTCTGGGGAAGGGCCAGGTCTTCTTATTTAGTCAATGGTAGAAAACCAGGATTAACCCACCACTATAAGCAAGGTTGATGTGTCTCATATTCACTGGAGCCTTTGGCACTCCGCTGGAGCTAAAACAAATTGGGATCTGAACCCTAAATCTTAAAGGTCTCCTCCATCATATCAATGAAAGCACTGAAGTGTCTCATAAAAGCAATCTTAATTAACAGGTTGTGGCTTTTGTTTGGTAATATTATCGCTGGAGTTACAATGACAATTGCCCCAAACTGCAAAAGTATAACACTATTCATTCCCTTCAAGACCGTGCTTTCCACTCCAGAAGTTCCATACATCATTTGATGTTCTACATCAGGTTTTAATGTCAATTTCTCCAAGAACTAAGTGGAAATTATGTTGACCAGGGCGCCTATATTGATTAAAGATTAGACTCAGTTTTTGCTCCAAACATGTCAAAGTAGTACACTCAGATTAAAGAAGTATTTTAACTGTTTATTATGTGGACATTTAAAGAACTTCTCTTTCCAAGGAAGCCTATAATACCTTCATTAACTTTAGTATATTCTTTAACAATAGCATCTACTGGGAGGGCGACGTTTACTCCCTTCAGGGAAGGTGCTTCTGAGGACAGTCCTGGCTTATCAGGAGAAATTTTTTTGACTATTTTACAGGAGCATGGCTTTGGTTGTTCATGGGGTCCTTCTTCTGCCATGGCCTTTGCTTGCGCAAGTATCAGTACATTTACCTCCCCAGCTGGATGCTGACACAGGAACTCATCATCATACTGAGGGACTTTAGCAGAATATACTTTGGTAGGTTCAGGTGGGACTTTTGGGTTTAGGATAGCCGAGATAGAGAATCCTGTCTCTACTACGCTCCATCTTTTCTCTGGTAGTACTGATCTTGCTGTACGTAATGGACCCAAAGATTGGGGCAATAACGTGAAAGGTGCCCAGGGCGACTGCAATCAAAACAATTTACCCCATAGGGCCTGCGTCCTTGGTTATTGTAAGATGGCCCAGGATGATAGTTTAACTGTTGGCAATCGGCGTAATCAGGGACAGGATGTTAGTTTTATTGCTGATGGTTGGTGTAAATATGCCCAGGTCAAAAGTTGAGCTGCTGATAATTGTCATAAGCAGGTCTGTACCGGAAAATAGACATCTGGGGTAAATCAGCTGAGGGCGAGGTGCAAAGTTGTAATAAGACTGCGGGATACTGGGCGGAATAAAAGCAGGGCAGGATGATTCACCCAAATAAGAAAGTCCGGTGACAGCTGCTAAAGTTTTATGATCTGTATTGGGCAGAGTGAATGTGGCGGATAGGTGGCGCAAAAATTAAACAATTTTGAGCAGGGGTACGCCATCTTGAAAACTGGAGCCATGACGGTGTTTAATTCAAGGTATGGCTTCACTGCAGAAATCATTACAATTCCCACATTGGCTTTGGCTAGAGTGCCTGCTCCCATTAACACGTGGTCTTCCGTCGTGAATTCAGCAAATGCAGCAAGGGTCTCATTATGATGGCCCAATGGTCAAGGACTTGTCTTCCACTGAAACATCTTTGTGATGCCCCAAACAACTGCAGCACCATATCTTTCACTTCTTGATATGTAATGAAACTGTTTGGAAGATAGCAAGTGACTTGGTCAGTGCTTATAACATCCAAGGCGGATATTAGCAATTTAGCCTTCCACTGAACTGAGGCCCCTTCCGCCGCAAACTCAAATCTTTTAAAGAACCTGTGGATGTTTCCATCTTAGTCAAACGGAGGCAGCATATAAATACATTTCTCCTCCTCCTGCTCATAACTATGAGCCTTTGTAGCATACTGAAGAATCAGTCAAGACCTATAGGAGGCATCTCAGCAAGGAATTGGTTCAGTAGACCCAGCGGCGCATGGCTTGTCCACTTCTTCAGGGGTAGCGTGGGTCCCTTTGGTGGGCAGTACAGCCATTACTTGGGGAATCAGTTCACTGAGACAAGATCACCTCCAGAGCTGCTATCATGGGTTGAGTAGCTCACACTGCATATGGGCTTTTGTTGAGCTCCTCAACTGGGTACCCAGCCTCATATTCACCATAACACAATTCTTCCTGAGCGGCCCCTTGTTGTTCATCCACTTCTCAATGAGGGAGCTGAGGGTGTGAGGTGCTGTTCAACTTCCTCTACACACAATGTAATCATTTGATAGTGTTATCCAAGAAATTAGCAAGTTGCCTGTTTTGTTCAAGGATCCACATTTGGCTGAACGTATTGTCAAGCTGATTCATTACATTATTATGCTGAAGTAGCTCATCCTGCTTCTTGAGCACTGCGTCTAAATAAAGTTTAATTTCCACGTATTCAGCTGGTGCAGTCCACCATGAGGATTACCCATTGATGCAGTCCTAATGCAATATGGCTGGCAACTGAAGAATTTATATTATTTTTGTGGTTGATCAATGCTCCCTGTCAAGAGTCTGATATGACTGGAAGATAAGCTATAGTTCCAGCGGTTTGTCTAATAGATTTGAGGCGAGCCTCAAGATTGAGCAATTGATATGTTGATGCAAAGTGAGTTCAATCAAAGAAATAATGGATCGGAAAATTGTGGGAATTTTACCAAAGTCTCATTGTTTTAATGAACCAATAGATCGGAGCAAAATAAGGTTTACTAATCGGATTGTGCTGAATCCACTGAGGAATACTGAGGATTAATAGTTGAGCATGAGAGTGAGAAGGGGGAGGTTTTTACAAAAAAGAAGAGAGTAGATAGAGTAATGGAAGTAGCCGTTAAGTTGATTATTAAATAAATTGGTATCATCAGGGCGATAGCTCCTTATTATATAACTTTATTATTATAGAGGGCCAGCAATCCTCATATCCCTTATCCATTGCTCAGTGGATTTACCCTGTGCAACCAGTTTGGTAGAATCACCCTAATCCGCCAAAAGTTAATAGTGGTGTTCACTACAGGGGCCCATTGATTAATTTATTAAATAACTTCATACTTGCCACTCAATAATGCAACTGGTTCCCCTCAACAGGGTATTGCCAAAGTTTATTGAGTTTTCACAATACGTGGAACTGAAGCTTGCCTTGGATACACTGCTTCTGGCTCAAAAAATGCTTTTCTGCGAAAATAAACATAACCAGTCAGCTCAACAAGGCTTTTCACCTACTGCACCTGATGGGGGGCCAAATCAACCAACTTGCTGAGCGCATGAGTGAAACTACAGAGAGGCTATACTGTGCAGAGCATAAATTAAATGATTTTGTTAAGGAGGTAGAGGTCTGCAGCGACAAGCTGCTCCATTTCATTGTGACAGAAACATACATGGGCTTTTAAGCAGTTTGAATTTGCTGTGGAGGGGGCTTCCGATCAGCAGAAAGCTAAACTATTGTTATCCGCCTTGGACGCTGCAAGCGCTTACCAGGTCACATGTTACCTTAGGAGTAGTACCATAGCATATCAAGAGGTGAAAGAGACCGTGATCCATCTGCTTGGCACAAGGCAAAAATGGCTCTGCGCAAAGCAGAGTTTTTGACAATATCTTTCCAAAAGAATGAGTCTTTGGTGGAGTTTGCAGAGCAGTTTATGACTGAGGCTCATGTGTTGTTGGGAGCTTATATCTTAACTAATGAGGAGGTGGGCATAGTGATGACGGCGGCTGTCAAGCCATATTGAGAACTGTATAATGGTATGCCACACTTTCATGAAAAGGATGCGGAGCTACTAAAAAACGTTAGTCATTTATGCCATCTATCATTACTAATGCTCCCAATGTGGAACGGAAAGCCCTTACAACCTCTACCAAATCCCCGCCAGTATTGGAGCAGCAGAATCTTGGGTATAATCCGTTGGGAAACACGCGACCCCTTAATGCTTTGGCAATTCCTTTCCGCCCCCAATACCAACCAGCTCGTCCTCAGCTGAATTACAATCCATCATTTAATTTCAGACATGGATCTATGGGTGTGATTCAGAGACAAGTGTCATTTACTAATGCTTGTTTTGCGTGCGGCCAACGAGGCCATTATGCGGCTAGCTGTCCAAGCAAACTGGATGTCCATGCGGTATCAGTTGCCCCTAACAAACAGGGAAAAAGGCAAGCGTTTAGAGATGGGATGCTCTACTTCTGCTAACTCAAATCTATTTGTCCCTAATGATTCTCGCAAGTTTCTTGAGGTCAGTTTTGAAACTCAATCTGACAAATTATTGGATCAACAGATCCCTTATGATATATTGGCCTCAAGCCGAGGGAGAGACCCCAACAACGCAGACATGGAGTTCCGCCAAGAGGTGCAAAAACCAACACCTGGCAAATCTTTTAGTGGAATGGTACCATCAGTGGCGATCCTTCAATACATGTTGCAGCTTTAGAGGGGGCGATAGTGGCTATTTCAGTAGAGAAAATTGCCCAGGAGTATCTGCATGTCAATGCTGGTATTCTCACTTTTCTGAATAACCAAAAGCCCTTGAATGTTTATGTGATAAGCACCAATGGTTCTTCTTATTTGGAGTGTACCTACTGTGACATTTTTGTACAAAATATTTAATTAAGGGCCATTATCAATACTTGTGCTCCCGTCAATATAATTTCCACCAAGCTCATAGCTAAGCTTCCGCAGAATTCTGATGTGGAACACCAAGTAGTGTATGGGACCGCAGGGGCACAGAGCACTGTGTCAGAGGGCGCATACAGCACGCTGCCTTTGAGGTTCAGGTCAGTTGAGGCATCTGCTCCTGCTGTGGTTTTACCTAATAACCACTATGACATGATGATTGGAACCACGTTCGTGCGGCAATTTGGGGCTGTGGTCATTATGGCGGAAGAAACCATTAGCATTCTAGGCCAACAGATTCCCATCTACTTCACCTCCGGTGGAATCCCAGAGGACTCCATCCACTACGGCCAAATTAATCTCGCGTACAGTGACAGGGTGATTCCTGTATGATATTGGAAGATGAAGTGGAGGACCAAAGTACTCCCTAACCAGATTTATGAGTACAATGGTATTCCGCTGCAAGTGGCGAGTGCATTAAGCATACCTTCTGGGCATCAGGGCATAATAGTAATGGATCTCGAAATAGATATCTCTGAAGGCCTATATGAGGAGATCATAGGGCCCTACCAGCAATCACAGCTTGAACCCCATGTGGCTCTTGGGCTCCTGTTACCTGGTCAGGGGAAGTGAAGGTGTTGATAGCAAACCTGCAGAAGGAGTCTATAAAGGTTCAGCTGCATTGAGTGATTGCTTACCTGCACCTGATTACTATAGATGAGGTTCACCAGATACATGAATTTTGTTTGTGGTTAGATCTTTGGTTACCTTTAAAACCCTCATCTGGCGTGATGACTGTGATTCCATGGGAGGCTTTAACTGGGCTGTCAGAGGACCAAAGGACAGGGTGATGGATCTTTTGAAAAGTACCGAACTATTTTTGCATCTGACAATCACAACTTGTATGTGCACGTGGGATCATGAATTGGTTGGACATGGGGGATCACCCTCCTATCTGGTCATGGCCTATCCATCACTCAAAGGTGGCGGAAGAAGTTGTATCCGTTGATATTGATAAATTGGTGTAACAGGGAATGTTAGAGCCATCAAAGAGTCCCTGGGCGTCCCTGGTGCTTATTGTCAAAATGAAAGATGGCACCAATCAGGTAGTAATCAATTATGGAAGCTTAACAGCATTATTAAAAAGATTCATACCCGCTTCTGTGAATTGACAACACTTTATATTGATTAGTAGGTGCCAAATATTTCTCCGCTATGGACTTGATATCTGGGTACTGGAAAATCGAGTTGCCAGCGGTGGAACAAGAGAAGTGCACTATAATCACGTTGAAAGGGTTGTTCCTGCCTACACGTATGCCACAGGGTTTGTGCAATGCCCCAGCTATGTTACAGCGGGCTATGGACACTATTTTGGGTGATATGAAGCTGTCTTGAATTCAAGTCTACCTTAATGTTATTAATGTGTTCTCGCGGATGTTTACATATCATTTCGCTCACTTGGAACAAGTGTTCCGCTGACTCGCTGAAGCTAACATTAAGATTAAGCCCTGAAAGTGCCACTTTTTTAGGGAGCAGTTGGAATACATCAGATTTATGATCAACTTCAAAGGTCTTAGTCCAAAGCCAGCAAAGGTGGAAGCTATACGCTAGATGACTCAGATGATTGATAAACATGATATTCAGGTGTTTTGGGGATGGTCAGTTATTAAAGGTGCTTCATTCCCAACTTCAGTTGTATTGGGGCTCTGCTCTTTGAGTTACTAAAGAAAAACGCTACCTTCAATTGGACGGAACAATGTCAGGTCGCTTTTAATGTCTTATGAACCGCTTTGACTAGTGCACCTGTTTTACAATAATCTAATTTTGAGAAGGAATTTATAGTACAAACGGATGCTTCCTTTTCTGACATAGGGGCCATGCTATCCCAAAAGGATGATGATGGGGTGGAGCATGCATCGCATATTGTAGCCAACGTTTAACAGGCCCTGAATATAATTTCACAGTGACCAAGTGGGAGTGCTTAGCAGTGATATATGTGTATAAACAATTCTGGGTCTACCTCCATGGGGCCAAATTCAAAGTGGTCACAGACCATGCATCCTTGCGGTGGCTGCAGAATCTACAGGAACCTGAAGAGTGGCTCGCGTGACAAGCACTGAAGCCTCAATCATATAACATTAAGATTGTACACCAACCAGGGGCAAAACATTAAAACGCGGACTGTCTTTCCAGATTACCAACGGTTTTCATTATGGCGGATTTGGCAGACACCATTTAAGAGAAGATAATTGTGGGCAAATATCATAATGAGTCACCACAGGTGATCAAAGTGTTGGATGGTCTGCGACAGGATACTCTTGTGCGTGATGAGGAACTGTATGAGCAGATTGGCAAATTGATGCTAAGTTTTCCAAAAACTTCCTCTAAACCCGCAATCATTATGGATGCTCATAGAGCGGTAGGTCATGAAGGGTTGTGAAAAACGCTGGAGTTCTTGAAACCCTGCTACTATTGGAAGAGTATGCACTAAGATTTGTTTGAAACGGTTAGCTGTTGTCACCAGTGCCAAGTGGAGAAACCATTTGTTGGGATTTTTGCCCATATTACCAGCCTGCTAGATTACAAGGAATCGCTAGGGGATAATTCCCTAAGGCGAAGTGAATTGGAAATTGGTTGGCCCAAGTTTTGGAGTAACTACATTTGGGGGATTTTGGGATATTCGCCTGGTCATATCCATCAGGGATCAATATGGACGAATACTTAAGATCTCATTGGGCGGAGTTGCTGACGAAATAGGGCATCTGATAGTGATTAACTATCAGGTGTACCAATTATGATCAGTTGGGCTTCATCAGTGACTGATTAGGAATGAGTAGCAAGTTGCGAGGTGAGTGATGCCACCTTCAACTAGTGAATCGATCAGTTGGTGCATGACCTGCCTTAATGGGTAATAAGTCCCATTACCTAAGCAGGTCACTAGCCAAATATGGTTGGTTTGCTTGGTTTGAGAGGAAAACTTTAGGGACACGTTTTCTGACTCTTTCCATTTAGGTCTCAAGGATGTCCAATGACAGAATCCTAGCCAGGATGGGGAAGACCATCGCTGCTGAGATAAGGATGGGTGATTCAATGGCAACAGCTGCCATTTCATCAAAGAGGTGTCAACCAAGGGTTAGACGACCGAATCCCACCTATAAATTCCCTAGAATTCACTCCTAATAAAAAAAGACCCATAGTTTAGAACAGAGTTATATAGTTCTATAGTTTTCATCCAGTATATAATTTTAGTAGTAAGCTATTATCAGCTTTCAATTGTTCTATTTTTCTCAAGGATATTATTGCTATGTGCAATAATTGGGAGACTCTTAGTGAAAAGAGTAAAGATCTGAGCGGGGATCTAGAGAAGAAGGAGAAAAAATTGGGGATTGCTGCCATCTGTGTGTTGGACTGAAGAGACTGTCACCAGGGAATCTCAGAGAAGATCAGGTTAAACAGAATGAGGGAACAAATCCCTAGTTTACGACATCTCAAGTATTTCCAGTGGGAATACCAGCCGAGTGTTGGGCAGAGATACAAGAATTCTACTCAACTATGGATGATAGTCATCATACTATTATAAACTGATAATCTAATATACTATACAATTTAGACAAAGTGCGCAAGAAACTGAACCTACTCAGTACTAAGTTTACTAGGGTTGTTTGCTGATAATAACCCTTCAGTAAATTTTTACAAGTTGGTGCTCACTACAGGGGTGAGTTGAGTTGAAGAATTTATAAGAATGTCGTACAAAGTCAAGTTACACAAATTGTGGATGGAATTAGCCACTGTGAATCGGAGTGCCTTAAACTTAGTGAATCATTGGAAATTTGCAGCCTTGGAAGAACGAGTCGCCAAGGTGGAGGTAGGGATAGATAATGTTGCAAGTTTCAGGAATGAGCTACTTTGTAAAGTAACTTAATTGAAGAAGAAAGAAGGGGATCTCGTTCAAGAGGTCTTATATCTGGAAATGGAGTGAGAAGCAGATCGCGTTCATTTGAGAAAATTAGCACAGATATAGAGCGACTGATAAAACAGATGGAGGAGCTTAAAACTCACAAATGCAGTTGTGAGCCAGATACAGCAAGCAATGCTGAAGAAAGAAGTCCTCGCACGATACTTGGGAAGTCAAATACCTCAAAGAACATGCTGCCCACTTCTGCTGCCATTTCAGAGATGTCACCCGAAGTCACTCCTCAAGTTAGCAGAGTGTCCAAACCTAGAGAATCAGCTAGAGATAACTTGGAGGAATTTAAGGCAACGCCAAATTTTATAACGTTCCATCAGGATAACGTCCCAGCATTTTTCTGACTGTTCAATATGACCATGTATGGCTACAGGGATCATCAAAAAGCATTGATGGTCATGAATTGCCTAGACACTGACTGTCAGAACTTAGTGTTACCTCACTTGGAGGGGGACAGCTGGTTTTATGCTGAGGCAAAGGCGGCCATTGTGAAAGAATTTGGGAGTCTGATGCGCATGTCAAAGTGCGAACAGGAGTTTATGGGAATCCAGTTCCATAAAGACGAGTCTCTAGCAAGCTTTGCGGATCAGTTCTACCAGGAGTTGCAGATCCTGGCTGGAGCAAAAGTACTGTATGACTTCGATGCCAGAATCGCCTTGAAACCAGCCCTTTGGCCCTATCGCAATTTGTATCACATGATGTCTTCTGTGTTCACAATGGAAATAACTACCTCTCAAATGGTAGAGAATTTGAAGCTTTTGGGAGCGACATTTGATGCCCCAAATAGAAGCTTCAAATCTAATTTGGTGCACAATCCAAATCACGAAGGGAAATGAAGGAGCTAAAGAGATGACCACCTGAACTGTGCCAGGGAATAAGCCCAAAGAATTCAGATGGTTGAATAAGAAGGAAAAGGTCTTTTACCAATGTGGTGGGAAAGAACATTTTGCCATGCACTGTAAGAAGCCAAAGGATCAGATCAACGTGGTCCAGGCAAAAGAGCCAGCTGCCACCAAGGAATCAGGAAAAGGACCTGTGGCCTAGACGGGGAACAGTCTAGAGCTGCGGAGAAGCCTGTTCCTCCTGATATCATGACTGAGGAGATTGATATCAGCGATCTGTTTGTGGATGACAACATACAGGATCAGCTATATCAAGTGGTCAATTTGGATGTATATGCCGTGACCAGAGCCAGGCAAAGATAATCGACCCTGAGATAATCAACAAAGTTGCCTGGCCATACGCCTGACAACTGGTGGACAAGATGTGAACTGCTGAGAATTCCAAAAATTATTTGAAGTATGATTAGATGAGGCCAATTTGTTGATCCCCCTCAGTGTGATAAAGGAATCTTTTTCTTATTTATTGGCGCAAATTATTCACACCCTTGATTCAGCTAATAACGCTGCTATCCACTCAGTAAACACTATATTGCAATACTCTGAGTGTACATATATAGACATACAAGTGAATCAAGTGCAGGTGAGGGCAATTGTCAACAGCGGAGTGCCCATCAATATTGACTTGACCAAGCTGGTAAAGAGGATGAAGATCTCGCCAGACTTGTAACATAAAAAGAACTACAGGACAGCTGGGCCAAATACCACTGTCTCCTGTGGAGCGTATAGCACTTTTCCATTACAATTTGGGTCGTTAGTGGTATCTGCGCCACCAATAGTTTTGGCCAACCAAAACTATAACATTCTGATCAGAACAGAGTTTTTTATGCAAATACGGAGTTAAATTTAACTTCAAGGATAATACGTTGACCATATTGGGTCAGACGTTAACATTGGTATATCAGAAGGATGGTGAAGCTCCACTGAATAGGAGAGACAACTTTATCAATCTAATATACAATGACGTCATTATCCCAATTTGTTACCAATTAGTTTGTAGGAAGTGACGAGAAATGCCAAAGGAAATCCTAGAGAACTGAGGAATTCCACTGAGGATCAAGAATGAGAAGACCATACCGCCAGGATTGCAGATGATAGTCAACATGGGGTTGACATTGGAGATACCTGAGCTGTTGTATGGGGAGGTTGGAGCCCCTGGAAGAAGTCCAGAGTGGAGTCTTGGGTGGCTCCTGGGATAATAATGCCAGGCCATAGAGAACTTTGAGTTCTCCTGGCGAATTTAAGTGAAAAACTGATGAAGAGCAAGAGGAATCAGATCATCGCGTTTGTTCATCTGATCCTGACAGCCAAATTGAAGAGATTCCATGATTTTGGGACTCTTGACGAGATGGGATTACCAACCAAGGTAAACTGAGAGCATTAACCTATTGGTTGATTGGGAGCAACTTGCTGATCTGTCAGAAGGCCAGCAAAAGGAGGTGCTCAAATTATTTGAAAAGTATTGGGAAGTATTTACTCAGGACGACCACAATTTGGGATGCATGAGAGACATGATCCACAAGGTCGACATCGGGGAAAATTTGCCAATCAGGATGAGACCAATCCGTTGATCAAAAGCAGCTGAAGCAGTAGTGGAGGATGAAATCAGTAAAC
The DNA here is from genome assembly GCA_022478985.1 of Massospora cicadina. Classification (NCBI taxonomy): domain Eukaryota; kingdom Fungi; phylum Entomophthoromycota; class Entomophthoromycetes; order Entomophthorales; family Entomophthoraceae; genus Massospora; species Massospora cicadina. The sequence continues at coordinate 83,984 of JAKSZP010005552.1, read as the reverse complement.
TAGTGAATCATGGGCTTCTAGTTTCATTGTCGTGTTCCTGGGCGAGTCTGATTCTAATCATTAAGATAAAGGATAGCTCCAACCAGGTGGTGATCTACTACCAAAAGCTGAATAAGATTACAAAGAAGGATTTGTATCTACTACCAAGGATTGACGATGCGCTAGAGCAATTGGGAGAAGCGAAGTATTTCTCCACAATGGATCTGATCTTGGGATATTGGCAGATTGACTTGCTAAAAGAAGATCAAGAAAAATGCGCGATTATTACTGTGCAGGGGCTGTACCAACCGATGAGGATGCCTTAAGGTCTATGTAATGCGCCTGCAACGTTCCAGAGGGCCATGGACGCTATAATGAGCGACTTGAAGTTGTTGTGCATCCTGGTATACCTAGACGATATAAATGTGTTTAGTATGACGTTTACTGAACACCTACACCACTTGGAAGAAATATTCAAGTGACTGTCCACAGCTAACCTGAATATTAAGCTGAGGAAGTGCCACTTCTTTAAAAGAGTTAGAATATCTGGGATTTGTGATCAACTTCAGTGTATTGCAATCACAAGCCCATAAGAATGAAGCCAAATAATGGATGTTTGTGCTGAAGAGTGTTCAAGACATATAAGTGTTCCTTGGGATGTTTGGATACTACAGAATATTTATTTGGGACTTTGCCCAAATAGCTGAGCCCTTATTCCATCTGTTGAAGGATCCAAAAAAAGGATTTGTATGGAATTAAGAAGCCCAGGAATCCTTTGAGCCAAACCAGTATCTAATATATTCTCCAATTCTGATATACTCAAATATTTAATGAAAGTTTAATATACAAACTGATGCTTCATTGATGGCTATCAGTGCCATACTAAGCCAAGTAGACAAACTTTGAGATGAACATCTGGTGGCATATGTGAGCCGGACACTCTCAGCTGCTGAGAGGAACTACACTGTAAATGAGTGTGAATGCCTTGTGAAAATTTACGCCTGTAAGCAGTTTTGGGTGTACATCCACAGAATGCACTTTAAAGTAATGACAAACCACTCTTTGTTGCATTGGCTCCACAATTTTGAGAGAGCCAGAAGGACGACTAGCCCAATGGGCACTTAAGCTACAGGCTTATGATTACAATATTATCTACCGAGTGGGGGATTCTCACCAGAATGTTGTTGGCTTATTGTGGTTACCAATGGTCCAGATGGTATACCCGAAGGCGGATGAGCTATTCCAGAGAATGGTCAACGGAGAAATCAGGAACAAGCCCCAAGAAATACAAAGTGCACTTTGGAAAGTGATGGAAAACACCAAGACCATGGATGGACAAGTATTTAAGACAATTAATGGGAAGTGGTTATTATTTCCAAAGTCGTCAGAAAGAGCATCTATCATTCAAGAGGCTCATAAGGTTGTTGGGCATGGAAGCCTGAAAAAAACAACCAATCATATTCACCAGTACTACTACTGGGAGTCCATCAGCTATGATGTCGCAGATTATCTAGCTTGTTGTGTGGAGTGCCAGCTGCACAAACCACATAAGAATACAACTAGATACCAAATGGTCCGCCCTGGATTTGCCTGGCATACGGTGTCCATTGATGTGATGGGACCACTGATGAGCACAGGGGGAGTCAAGTATATCATAGTTTCTATCAACCATCTGATGAGATGGGTTAAGATGAAGGCCCCTGGCGAAAGTAGACGCTACCAGCACCATGAGGTTCAACCTGGATCAAGTAGTATATCAACATGGATGTCCGCAGGTCCTGCTTAGCGATAATGGGACAAACTTTACATCTCATGTGATCCCAAGATTGAATGAGATAATGGGAATCAGAGGAGTTGTGTCAGTACTCTACCAGCCAGAGATGAATGGACTGGTAGAAAGAGTGAATGGAATGCTGGCCATGACGTTAGGAAGCTGGTTGCAGGAAGAGCTTCTGTGTAGGGAACATACCTGGGTTCAGTGATGTTTGCCTACAATATCAGTCATCATATGGTGACAGGAAAAACGCCGTTTGAGTTGTTATATGGGAGGAAGACCGCATTGCCATTGATTTTATACTCGGTGGTGGAACCAACGTTGGGGATGAGTGCTGAACAGTACTTGAACTGACTGATGAATATCCTGATCAATATGCAATTGCAAGCATTTGATACTACGCTGAAAAAAGGATATGAGCAAAATTGATGGACAATAAGAACCAACCGGCCTTAGCAGAATATCAAATAGGTGAAAGAGTAGCCTATTGCAATATGCATGGTTTCAGAAGAAGAAACAAACTAGATGCATTGTAGTCAGATCCATTTGAAGTTATCGCCAAGACAGCGACTGATGCCTACTCCATCAAGAATCTCTTGGATGGAAGAGTTGTGAATTGAGTCCATGCTAAGTATCTGAAGCGATGGATCAATAAAAAAATTGAAAGAGTTCCCAAAGGACCAATGAACCATTAAGTTGGTCATGTCCTGACGATTAGGCCAAGTCTGAAAAAAGGACCTCTGAACCAATCTAGATGGTTAAGTCCAAAAAGGACCTCTGAACTATAGAAAACTGACAGGTTTAAGTACTCAGTACCCAGTTTGGGGGAAAGATGGACCTCTGAACCAAAACAAGGTCAAGTCCCATGGAAAAAAGAAGAATAAAAATAAAAGATTGATAAAAGATATTGAAAAAAATTACAAACCGCATAGAAAACTGATATAGTTTTATAACTTTTATTTTTATTAATTGTCCTCAATATGGGGATGATTCCGTCTATGTCACCTCTTGGGGGAGGGAGGATGGATCGTGGTAGGAATGAACAGCCCATCGAAATTGATGTGAGATTGGATGCTAGAGAGGGATAGACCTACATGAAACCATGTTCTTTGAGCGGATTCAGAACCCTGTGAGAAAGCGACTAGGGGAAGAAAAATTGAAATGTTGGAAGAAGCCAATCGTGAAACCCCATAGTGGGGAGGAAAGCAACAGTATAAGAAGAGACAGTTGGCGAATAACCCTGAGTAATCCCAATATGGTACTGGAGCCAGAAGATTAGTCTTGAGCGCCTGACGATGGGCTTCATCAAGAACACCAGACATATGGGCCAGCAATGAACAAGGGATGCTTGATGGGGGTTGCCAAATCATGCCCCCTACTAAAGCCATCAGAAGAAGATACTGATGGGAAGCGCTGGCAAAGAGATAGTTGTGCAGGGAGCAAATGGCATCCTGCAAGTGGCAACTATAGGCTTCTCAGAAGCTGAAGCTGAAGGAATAGTGAAACCTGGGAGAGGCTGGAAGCTTTGTGGACCAACTTTGAAGAACTTGGCCAGCAAAGCAAAGAGCATAAGCAGCGGTATCCCAATCTAGGATGTTTTCAAGATAAGAGGGATTCAGCACTAGGGACAAAGCCTCGGTGACTTGGGCCTGGAGTTCAGCATAGGGGAGCTCAAAATGAATACTATAACCAATGGTGAGCTCGGTAGCCAGAAAAGCAGGTTTGTAATATTGTCTGAGTCAAAAGAGGAACTCAGGAAGCAGGTCCAACCTGACAAGAAAAGAGCGATCAAGAGTGAAAGGCATAATCTCCAGAGCATCCATGATGATGGTCAGTGCATCAGTGAAAGGAGCCAAATCCAGGAGAGTTTTGAAATCCAACTCTGGAATTGATGACAGAGGAAGAGTTGGCTGAGACTCGTTCAAAACGTTTGCAAGCCTGGTTTTGGAGGGATTAGTTACTATTTCCAGTAATTTGATGGAAGAACTAGCTGCTGGCGCTAGACTAGGCGTATGAGTCCTGGAAGGGCCATTGAAGAGGTTACACCATGCATCCTGACTCATCTGCTGGAAGAGCCAGAGGTCTCAATCAGACAAACTATTTAGAAGCTGCTGGTATCACAACTCGGAATTTGACATATGAGCTGGACAAGAGGGGGATTTCAGACTTATATGGAAGTCAACAGTATGCACTCTGCAATCCATTAAGCCCCAATTTCGAAAGAAATTAATCTCAAAATTAATGAGATAAGCTATCCAAAAGAAGAATTAGGAATGACTTGAGCCAAGAGGTTATGAGAGAAATAACAAGGGCGAATATAAATAAGTATTCTTAATTGGGCCATGAAATGAACATTTATGGCAAGAGTCTCCTGTTTAGGATGAGGAGAAAATCAGGAAATTGAGGATGCTGGACCAAGAATCCTGAATATGACAGTGGGTCATATACCCTGATGGGGTAAACCTGGATCCTGGGACTAATATCATCATGAGTAAATTGATCAGCCCGGCACAACAGTAGATCATGGGGACCGCGCTCTGAGTAGGCGGTAGTGAGGAGGAAGAGGAAGAGTGCCGCATGCCAAAGGTCATCCCAAGTAGTGTTGAGTATTGACAATTATACTCCGCTTGAGCCAACAAAGTATTTGACCAAGTGTACAAAGTGATGTTCTTATGCCCCAGTCCTTTTCACGCTGGAAATCTAGGCAAGAGGGGGATGTGTTGGGATTTTTGCCCATATTCCCAGCCTGATAGATTACCAGGAATCGCTAGGGGATAATTCCCTAAGGCGAAGTGAATTGGAAACTGGTTGGCCCGAGTTTTTGGAGTAACTACATTTGGAGGATTTTGGGATAATCGCCTGGTCATATCCATCGGGGATCAATCCAGATGAATACCTAATATCTCATCAGGTGGAGCGGCTGACAAAATAAGGGAATCTGATAGTGATTAACTATCAGGTGTACCAATTAGGATCAGTCAGGTTTCATCACCAACTGATTGGGAATGAGTAACAAGTTGCAAGGCGAGTGATGCCACCTGCAACTAGCAAATCGATCAGTTGGTGTGTGACCTGCCTAAATGGATAATAAGTCCCATTACCTAAGCAGGTCACTAGCCAAATATGGTTGGTTTGCTTGGATCGAGAGGAAAACGTTAGGGTCACGTTTTCTGAATCTTTCCATTTTAGGTCTCGAGGATGTCCAATGACAGAATCCTAGCCAGGATGGGGAAGACCATTGATGCCAAGATGAGGATGGATGATTCAATGGCAACGGCTGCCATTTCATCGAAGAGGTATCAACCAAGGGTTAGACGACCAAATCCCCACTATAAATTCCCTAGAATTCACTCCTAATAAAAAAAGACCCATAGTTTAGAGCAGAGTTATATAGTTCTATAGTTTTCATCCAGTACATATTTTAAGTAGTAAACTATTATCAGCTTTCAATTGTTCTATTTTTCTCAAGGATATTATTGCTATGTGCAATAATTGGGAGACTCTTAGTGAAAAGAGTAAAGATCTGAGCGGGGATCTAGAGAAGAAGGAGAAACAATTGGGGATTGCTGCCAACTGTGTGTTGGACTGAAGAGACTGTCACAGGGAATCTCAGACAAGATCAGGTTGGAAAGAACGAGGTAACGTATCCCTAGATTATGACATGTCAAGTATTTCAAGTGGGAATACTGTCTGAGCGTTGGGATGAGATACAATAATTCTACTCATCTACGGATAATAGTCACCATACTATTATCAACTGATAATCTAATATACTATACAACGCAGACGAAGTGCAAAAGAAACCAGACCTGTGCAGTAATAAGTTTACTAGGGTTGTTTGCCATTAATAGCCCTTCAGTAAATTTTTACATTATTCCACTGAAAGACCACCTACCAGCTGGTTAAGCCTCGTTTTGTATGGCATACTGTTTCTCTGGATGTGGTGGGGCCTCTTTCAACTGGACAAACCGCTCCAAGTATATAATAGTAGCCATTGACCATTTGACAAAATCGGTGGAATCAAGGGCAATCAACGATTTAGGGGCTGTCACCACCACCAAGTTCATCCTGGAGTGTGTCATACAGTGATATGGCTGTCCATAATTCATCCTCACGGACAACAGAACCAATTTCACATTGCATATCCTGCCCAAGTTGATTGAATTAATAGCAATCCGCAGGGACTTGACTACACCCTATCACCCTGAATCTAATGGAATTATGGAACATGTTAACAGAACCTTGGTCAATATTCTACGCAAAACTGTAAAGGATCAACCTTTGGAATGAAGTACCCTATTATCCACTGCTGTCTTTGCGTACAATATTAGCTACCACTCAGCAACTGGCAAGAGCCCTTTTCAGCTACTTAATGGAAGACATCCAGCGTTTCTGGCATTGCTTTATTCCTGTGTGGAGGATACTGGCGGAGTCAAGCCCCAACACTACTTATCTGCCTTAACAGACATGCTGATTAAACTTCAAACTGAAGCACATTCCATAAGTCTAGCCAAGAAGATCCAGGATCAGGCTGCTGACCAAGGTAGATGCAGCAGCCTTCCCCAGTTCAGGGTAGGAGATGCTGTCTTGTTTCATGACCAACATGGGTTTGGAAGAAGGAACAAGATTTCAAGTATATGGAATAGACCGTTTGAGATTATTGAGAAGAATAGTGTTGTCTCCTACACCATTAAGGAACCTGTGGGTGGTTGGATTATCAACTGAGTACACGCGAAGTTCCTTCAGCCATACAAGCAATAGGAGCTTATTGTCCAGTCAAGGGGGGATAATGTAAATTTTCTGATATGACTGGACAATAAGCTATAGTTCTGGAAAATCATAAATTAGATATGATATGAGCCTCAAGATTGAGCAACTGATATGTCAATGCAAAGTGAGTTTGATCAAAGAAATAATGGTTTGGAAAATGAGGGAATTCCGCCAAAGTCTCATTGTCTGAATGAACCAATAGATCAGAGCAAATAAGGTTAACTAAGCGGATTTTGTTGAATCCGCTGCTGATACTGAGGATTAATAGTTGATCATGAGAGTGAGAAGGGGAGGTTCTTTACGAGGAAAGAAGAGAGTAGTAAGAGTAACGGAAGTAGCTGTTAATTTGATTATTAAAAAATTGGTATCATTGGAGCAATAGCTCCTTATTTTATTATGTTATTAATATTATTATTGAGGGCAATAAATCCTAATATTGCTTGTCTGTTGCTTTGTGGGATTTACCCTGTGCAAACAGTTTGGAAGAATCACCCTAATCCGTCAAAAGTGAACAGGCCCCTGTAGTGAGCACCATTGTTATAAAATTAGAGATATGGTTAATATCCACCATAAGAGTAGCACAGGGTTGAGCCACTGAGAAACGGATGAAAAATGTGGAGATAGTTGGTCCATGGTAAAATTTAATAAATATATTTTTAATATAAAGCAATAGCTTCAATCACACCACTTTATATAATTTGATATAAATAGCATATTCTGTCTGATCGCAAATTCTGCTTCTTCTTCCCAAAAACCTCCACCTTATAGACTTCTCGTCACGCCTATATATCCACGACTTTGGTCAATTTCACCCCTTTTTGCTTTGCTATTTTTTTCCACTGTATCCTCATTGATTCATCCTCATAACTGAGAGGCTCTGGCAGATTCTATTATTCTTAAATTTGCTATCGACTTAGTTTGAGGTGATCTACTAAATATATATCATAAATTAACATCACTTATCACCTTATTTAGAGGTGATCCAATAAATGTCCACCCTGAGCTTGGTATCGCCTTAAAGCCTTATTTCAAGGGCAATCTCACCAATATAATTCTATTACTCAGTTTCACCCAATATTACCCAATCTTCCACAGCTATTTGGAGCTTATTGTCCAGCCCTATCAATTTCCCAACAGTTAGCCTGCGGGTTTATTCTCCATTGTAGTGAGCTTTATTTTATTTTTTAACGTAAAAATAATCTGTTTGAGTGTTAGTAGGCATAATTTTCTTTGAGATAAGAATTGATGGGCAGCAAGTCCTACTTGTGCTGGGTTTTGTAAGTCCAGGGGAGCACCCCTAGCACTTAGACTGAATGGTATTTCATTTCCCTTCCAAGAAGGGCCCAAAGAGGCTGCAGCCCCCCTTTCTCTCAAGGCTGTAATGATTGCGATTGCACATGAATCCCATAAGGTTGGGAATTATGAGATTTGTGTGTGTTCAATAGTTGCAATCTCATTATTCCAAGTAGGATTTTCACATTTGGGTCAATAATGGAATAAATTTAAATAAATTGGTTCATTGGATTGGTTGTTTGTTCTGAGGTTCCCCTCCATTTCTCCAACAAGTTGCCTGGTTGCCGTCAATTCTGGAGGCTTTTGTGCCCCTCATTACCCACAATTCTTCTAGCTTTTTTTGGAAGTATTTTAAAGTGAGTTCAAGCCCCGATACGCACTCACTTTGGAATTCTATTCCAACTTTGAGTTTACTTCTTCCAATAAAGGCTGCTATTTGCTAATTTGTTTTATTTAAATTTAATTTATTTAACGCGAGTTGGTGGCTAGCTGATGGCGGTGCTTCAGGGAAAGGGGTGGATGCGCTGGGCTGCTTTTTGGGGAGGTCTTGCCCTGGCTGGTTCAGAGCCAGAGTGGCCCGATGCAACAGAGGCCAGTTTGCTACACCTTGGCCCATTGACCCTGTGAGCAGATAGAGGTTTTGGGAGGGACCTCTGCCTGGGGTCTGAGGTGACAGAGGCTGGTGCATCCACACCTTGGCACGGTGTGCCCAGCAAGGTTGTCCATTTGGACAGGACCAATTGGAGTTGGTATGGCCACATATGGGGTGAGTGGTGTAGGGCCGGTGGCAGACTGGGCCTTGGGAGCCCAGTCTTGACATAATTCCAAAGTCACTTACCTTGGCGGGCTGTGCTTCCAGGCAGCCCGCAAGATGGTTGCAGCCAATATCCCAAGCATCACCACATGCCATCAGTCTTTTTCTTTGTTTTGTGGGACCTTCCAATGAAGGGGATGATGAGCTTGGGGGTGGGCCAGACTGATGGCAGTTAAAGGCCTCTTGTGCCCACCAGGAGACCTCCAGAGAACCCATTGAGTTGATCCAGGGGCTCTGGATTTTTGGTCAATACCCCAAAGCTTCTCGCAATAAAGGTCCCTTGTCAGAAAAGTTGTTGGTTGCTGCACGCCTGTCTTGCCAGTTCAGGTCTGAGTCCGCCAGTAGTTCCTATTTTAGGAAAAGGTAGTGTAATAATCGCGATTGCATATGAATCCTATAAGGTTGGGAATCATGAGACTTGTGTGTGTTGATAGTTGCTCTTCCATTATTCCAAGTAGGATTTTCACATTTGGGTCAATAATGGAATAATTTTAAATAAATTGGTTCATTGGATTGATTGTTTATTCTGAGGTTCCCCTCCATTTCTCCGCCAAATTGCCTGGTTGCCATCAATTCTTGAGGCTTTTGCGCCCCTCATTACCCATAATTCTTATAGCCTTTTTTGGAAGTATTTCAAAGTGAGTTCAAGCCCCGATGGGCCCTCACTTGAGAATTCTATTCCAACTTTGAGTTCACTTCTTTCAGTTTGGGCTGCTATTTGCCAATTTGTTTTATTTAAATTTAATTTATTTAACGCGAGTTGGTGGCTAGCTGATGGCGGTGCTTCAGGGAAAGGGGGTGGATGCGCTGGGCTCCTTTTTGGGAGGTCTTGCCCTGGCTGGTTCAGAGCCAGAGTGGCCCAATGCGACAGAGGCCAGTTTGCTGCACATTGGCCCATTGACTTCGTGAGTGGATAGAGGTTTTGGGAGGGATCTCTGCCTGGGGTCTGAGGTGACAGAGGCTGGTGCATCTGCACCTTGGCACGGTGTGCCTGGCAAGGTTGTTCATTTGGACAGGACCAATCAGAATTGGTATGGCCACATATGGGGGTGAGTGGTGTAGGGCCGGTGGCGGACTGAGCCTTGGGAGCCCAGTCTTGACAAAGGCAACCTCAATTATGTGGTGGATGAGTGGTGGGTTATGTCTTATCCTCTGAAAGTTCTGTCGCCCATCCCTGTGTAAACAACAGAAGAATTGCCATGGTAGATTGAGAAAATATGCATTGAGGTTTCAGAAAATAAGAATCAGCGAAAGATAGATGTAATGAGTCCCTTACTTAGGCTAATCTTGAATTCAGCAAAGTCAGTTGGTAATAATAAACCTTCCCCTTTGGTGTTAAACCTTCAATACTCTGAAAACCCACAAGTCTGAATTGGCATCAAAGCAATCAGATGTGGGCAATTTGGGCATCTGTCAAAATCTGAGGATTGCTCGCTTAGAAATTGTTATCATGCATGTCTATTTGGGCCAAATTTCTGATGGTTGATCGTCTATAGCGCCTGTAGTTTACAGAATTCAGACCAATTAACAACTCATTAGGCCTATTAAATTTGCCTCGACTCTTCTGGCTGATTTTGGACATAATTTTCACTTTAGATTCAGGAACTTCTTCTGAGGCAGGCTTCATTACAAACAAGGACTTTGACCCTTCCAGTTTGTTGACACTTTCTCCAAAGAAAGGAGTCATTAAAAATTTAAGAAAGTGATGAAATAAGTATAGCTTTATTATAAGCTATTTATTAGATAAATTTTCATTAGGCCAGGCGCCAGTATTTATACCTTTAAGGCATCTCCTGACCACATTCTAGCACAAAATTAAAACAGCTATTTTGTCCTCAGTTCGGCCTACAACTGAAACCTTTTATTAGGTTCATTGGTAGCAAAATACCCTAAAATTGGGAGGATTTCAGGTACAAAAATTGCGATAAAATCATGCAAAGTTGTCCTAAGATCTTCTGGATTTCAATTTCGTCATACTGCAGACAAAACACACCTTCTGTGAAATTTTGGCCTTAATTAAAGTAAATGACACACCCCTAATTGGGACGTTGGCAGGCCTCTTCCTTGATAGCACTAAGTAACCCCTTTTGGGCAGTCCATGCAAGCACTATCATGCCAATTTGCATATTGACATACAAATTTCGCCCTCCAGCAGGAAATTGATTACATATTTCATTTCATGAAGTCCACAGGATTTTCAGACGTTAACTTTGGGTCATCCCCAAATTATTTTGTATACAATTAAATTGATTATGTTTTGATAATTGGGACCAATTACCAAAAGTTGATGCATCAAAAATTGGCCATTTTATGCAAGCGTATTTGGGCTGAGCACCTGATAAAATACTTGATTGAATTGTCATTGAGATAATCAGCCCAAATTGTATGATTGCAATAGGCGTTAGCTCAAGCGTTGAAAGGATAATTATCCCAATATGATGGTTGTCAAAGGTTTATTTTCAAGTCAACCACCAGAATCTGACATTTCCCCCCTCTTGACTCAAACATAAACACTAAGATTCTCAGTTAGCCTATGTTGGTCTTTTCTTATTGGCCCAAACGCCTGACTAGAATAGAGTTGGTTTCTATTTGATAACTTCAGCCAGACTGGCTGATGAGTCTGAAGAATGATGTCCTGAATGCCTGTCGAGTCTAAAGTTGGATCCCTTCCCCAACCTCAAGTGCAAACTAAAATATTAGCTAGAATAAAACTATTTTTTTGCTTTTTGTTTTTTGTTTTTTGGTTTTGGTTTTGTATTTTTATGTTTTTATATTTTTTTAACTTTTTCTTTTCTTAATAGGCCCGCTTAATAAACCTTCTTAGGAATTTTGCATGGACTCAGTTGTATATATGGCCAGTCCTAATATTCTTGATGGTATATATGAACTTAGATGCTTTCTCAGTCACTTTAAATGGCCCAACCCAGATGCAATGAACTTTTACATTTGGCCCAATCCATGGGTGTTGCAAAATAGAACTTCATTGTTAACTTTGAATTTGGCCAGTGGGTAGCGATTCTCTAGGTCCTTTTTATGTTGAGCCTTTTTATCAGCAAAACTGTTGTCAAAGGCTTAATCTTGTAGTTTGATTAATGCATCTGAAAGATTCTCAACATACTGAAGGTAAGTGTTTCCACTGGGATCCTTAGGGCTGAATATAGCAGCGTTGATATGGCCAGGTGTCTACCGTATAATACTTAAAATGGAGACATCCTGGTTGACAAATGGTAGGAGATATTGTAGGCGAAGACTGCTGAACTTAGATATGTACTCCATTCAGATGGTTTGGCTGAAGTTAATTTCTGGATAATGTTCACCGATGTCCCATTTGCACGCTCAACAGTCCCATTAGTTTCAGGATGATTGGGAGCAGAAAGAACACCACGTACTCCCATTAGTTGGTTGAGCTTGGCAAGGACATTGGCGGTAAAGTTGATTCCATTATCAGTCAGAATAACCTGAGGGCATCCATGTTTGTGGATGATGTTTTCAAGTACAAACTTGGCGGTGGTTGCCTCTCCAGCTTCCTGAATAGCCTCGGCCTAGACCCATTTGTTCAAGTGGTCAATGGCTACAATTATATACTTGGCCTTCATATTGCTTGTTTGAAGTGGGCCAACAACATCAATAAATACAGTGTGCCAGGCAAAGTTGGGCCAAACAAACTGGTAAGAAGTGCTTTTTCGGAATGGTTTTTCACCTTGGCACTCTGCACAGCATTCTAGAATTTCTTGGATGTCGAAATGTATTGACTCCAAGTAGTAGATTTGCTTCAGATTCTCTTTCATCTTCTTGAATCTGCCATGCCCTATGGCCTTATGCGCTGCCATTATTAGGTCTGTTTGGGCCGATGGTCTTGGGAAAATAAACTTTTTGTCCTTGACAATCTTGTAAAGCATCCAATTTTTGATGTTGTATTTTTTTGTAGATCTGATAGTATTTTTTGGATTGATTCAGGCTCATCATGATACTCTCCACTGATCATTTTCATAAACAACTCATTGGCGGCCTGACTAAGTGTTGTGATGGTGGGTAGTCAGAATAGAAAGTTGGCATTTTTATGTTTAATACCTGCTAATGCTCAATAGTGTAGTCATAGGCTTGAAGCTTTAATGCCCAGTGGGCTAATTGGCCCTCAGGTTCTCTTAAGTTATTCAACCATCTTAGGGAAGCATGATTGGTAACAACTTTGAAATGAGTACCATGAAGGTAGACCTGGAATTGCTTGCAAGCATATATGACAGCTAAGCATTCTTGTTCCATCACCGTTTAGTTCCTTTTGTGAATGTTTAAGGTCTGATTAGTGAAGGCAACTGGATGGTCTTTACCATCTTCTCCAACTTGGGATAACACGGCACCCACTGTTGTTTGGGATGCATCAGTTTGGATGATAAATTCGCGATCAAAGTCTAGATATTGAAGAAAAGGTGCGCTTAATAGGGCTTATTGGAGTTGGTCAAATGCATCCTGGTAAGCTGGAGTCCAGTCAAATGGGACCTTATCTTTAAGCAGATAGAAAAGAAGCTCTCCAAGTTGTGCAAAATTAACAAAAAATGGCAATAGTACCCAATCATGCCTAATAATACTTGAATATCGCGCTTGGATTTGGGCCATTTCATTTTGGAGATGGCAAATAACTTAGAGTACTGGGGCCGAAGACCCACTTTATCAATCACAATTCTGAGGTATTCCAATTTGTTTTTGAAAAACTGACATGTTCTGAGCTTGATTTTTAAGTTCGCAGCAGCTAGCCTTTTGAAAACCTCCTCTAAGTGTTCCAGGTGGTCATCAAAAGTGCGGCTGAAAACGTTGATATAATCAAGGTACACTGGTACACATGACAATTTTAAATCTCCCAGGATTGTGTCCATTGTCCATTGAAATGTGGCTGGGGCGTTGCAGAGCCCTTGAGGCATTCTTGTCAGCTGGAATAGGCCCTCTTGGGTTATGATTGCACATTTTTCGCGCTCCTCTTTAAGAAAATCTATTTGCCAATATATGCTGATAAGATCCATTGCTGAGAAGAACTTTGCACCCCTTAGCCTATCCAAGGCATCGTCAATTCATGGCAGTAGGTACAAGTCCTTCTTTGTGATGTTGTTTAACTTCTGATAATTGAAGACTACTCGGTTGCTTCCATCCTTCCTTTTCACCATTAAAATTGGTGCTTCCCATGGACTTTTTGAAGGGACTAGCATGCCACGATTGAGGAGTTCATTAATTTCCTTGGAGACTGCCTCTTCTGATAATTTCGAGCATCTAATTGGGCGTAACCAAATAGGTTTATGATCTCCAGTATTGATTTTGTGGGTGCCACCATTAGCACAACCCAAGTCAAAATCATCTTATGCAAATATTTCCTGATATTTAGAGAATAACTCCTGAGCTTGGTCTTTCTCAGAGTTGGTCAGGTTGCTTAAATCTGCCATAGGGACAACATTATTTATGTTGCGTAGGTCCTTATTGGGGAGCCCTAATTTGACAAAAGTTCTAAACTCATGGAATGAGTGAATTTCCATGTTAGGGAACAGATGTGAAAAGCAATTGTTTGATGTTGCTTGATAGAAATGGGCCAATTTTGCAGGTTTATAAATAAGATATGTATTTCTCTGTGGCCTGTAATGATAATACCAGGGGCAATGCTTGGTTTAAATCGAGATTTAGACCATGGTTGATATACTTCAACATAAAGTCCTTCTGGGATATTACTTGTTAGTCCCATAGGGATGATTATTTATTCTCCATATGGTATAATGATGGTCTGATTTGATCAAAGTGAAATGCCATTTGAATCATTGATCTGTGTGGGTAGTGGTTTTATATTTGATTGAGCTTCGGAATACTCAATCAAGACGACTTTATCTTTGTAGGCCAGATTTATGAATAGGCTGGGTTTCTTTTTCTCACTTGCCTTATCACAGTTATAGTAAAGTGGAATAGTCTGGCTAAGAATGGTGAGTGTATTGTACTTATAATTGGCAACCTTATATCTTCTTAAGAAATTGGTCCTGATTAGGATATCATAGTTTGTATTTGGCAAAAATATGTCAGGTGCTGTTACTACAATGGATCCAAATTGGAGTGGTAGGGTACTGTAAGCGCCCAGTGATTTGGTTGTATGCGCTCTAGAGGTTTCATATTCCTGGAAGTGGGTAACATTGGGCGCAGTTTTCAGTTTTTTAACCAATTTTGTACTGACTATATTGATAGGAGCGCCACTATCAACAATTGCCCAAACTTGCACCTTGTTCTCTCTCTCTCTCTCTCTCTCTCTCTCTGCCACTGATATGTCCACATAAGTACATTCAGAGTAGTTTTCAGAGGTATTTATTGTGTGAATGCTGTGGCTTTGCCCGGTTCCAGGTATTCTTTCAGGCTTGAGCAAATATCAGGGGAAGTTATCTGCTAAGGTCTTCATGGGAATAGCTACTTGAACGTTGTTAAGCTTAGTTAAATTGGTTGAACATCTGGGTTGTAGATCCAAACCCTGATCAATAATTTGCTTCGCGTAAGGTTTTGATACCTCTGCTCAGACTTATTTAGTTATTTTCAAGGGTTTAGTTGCTTTTGCGGTGGCCTGAGTAGTGACCATCATGACATTATTAGCCCAATATGGTTGAGGTTATTTTCAGCAACATCTTCAGCCCTAAAGAGCTCATCAGCGTCAGGTGGAATGGTTTGAAAATCGGTGGAGTTAGAGCATTCCGCCTCTACTCCACCTGCTCTTTTTCCGCCTCACTGTCACTGTTAATTTCTAGAGCAAAGTTGACCCCAGGCTTTTTGTTGGCCCGTCTGTAGCATTGGCTACCAAAGTGCCCTATTTGACCACATTTGTAGCATGTAATTGGCCCTGTTTGCTGCTTTTGCTCAAATTTTTGGTTCATATTTTGGAAACGTTTCCCCTTGTCAGACATTGTGTTGTTTTTTGGGCCCAAAATTGAGATTTTTGCTGATCTTTGGCCTGATTAAGTGTGTTGAAATTATGGTAACAGATTCTCAAGTAAATGGTGAACTCTTGGATTTCCAAGATTCCATTAAATCCAGGCAACATGACATTGTGCAGTTCATGGAAGGGCATAATCGCGTGCTCCAATGCAATCTTGGCATCACACTTATCTATTGCATTGCACCCATGCAGAATTTGTACCTCATGAAAAATCTATCTGCAAAGTCCTTAATAGTCTCATTCAATTTGAATTCGATTTTAAGAAGCTCTCTTTTTTGGGTTTCTAGTTTCTCAAGCCCTCCAAACTGTTTGGTTATTGCAATTTTGGCATCCATATAGGACCAATCGTCACCCAAATAGGGCATAACGAGTTCACAGCTATGGGAATCGAGTTAATTAGTGCCAATCATTTAGCATGGTCTGATGCTCCTCTCATTGCTTTTTCAAATAACTTGAGGAAATAGTGAACGTTTCCATTCTTATCAAACTTTGGTATATTCAATGGTATGAAGTCATCTCGCCTTGTTTCAGCCACAGGGGATGTACTTCTTGAGCGTCTTGGTGTATCATCGCTCATAATTGGCCCTCTTTCCCATTAGGAGGTGTCTGGAGTCAGGATTGCTGCCAGTACTCTAGGCATAGAACAGATGTTTAAGATATCAGTTTCTGCATCAGTGTCAATTTCCAATGATTCAGTTTCATAATATTTCTCTATACTACTGGATTCTGATGCCTGAATTCAGCCCTTAGTTTTTCCAAACTGTTTTTTGGCCGAATGGACAGAGCTTTTTCCTACTTTTCTTTTGTCAAAGCTGGGTGAGCATCGGCTGCTTTGTTTTTTGAGGTTGTCAGGTTTTTTTGAATAAAGCTTGATTAGACGCTATGCTCTTAATGTCTTTGCCCATACTATCTACTTGGGAATTTGCAGTTGATAATTGAATTCTGAGTTCCCATATTTCCTGAGTAATTTCAGTGTTTCTGGCCTGCAATCTTGACACAACCGTCCAAATTATTGAAAATTCCTTGTTGTTCAAGGCATCATCCTCATCCCTATTTGGGATGACTGGTTTTGCTGCATAAGTTCCCCCTACATTGACAAGATTAAGGGTGTAGGAGGTACCAGCTGTGGAGCCTTGTTGATTGGGAAAATAATTCAAGATGGCCTCAACTCTAGTTTCCATCTCGATGTCACTATTTCATCTGGCCAAATCTGCCAGGAATTGGTTACTAGAACTCATATCTAAGAGTGTCACTGATTTTGAGTGAGTACCAGTTGTCAAAATTTGAGGATCAATCGCTTGGAAATTGTTATCCTGCATGTCTATTTGGGCCAAATTTCTGATGGTTGATCGTCTATAGCGCCTGTAGTTTTATGGAATTCAGACCGTTTAAAAACTCACTAGGCCTATAAATTTGCCTTGACTCTTCTGGCCAATTTCAGGTGTAATTTTCACTTTGGGTTCAGGAACTTCTTCTGAGGCAGGTTTCATTACAAACTGGGAATTTGACCCTTCCAGTTTGTCAACACTTTCTCTAAAGAAAGGATTCAATGAGAAAATTAGGAAAGTGGTGAAATAAATATAACTTTATTATAGACTATTTATTAGATAATTTTCATTAGGCCAGGCGACAGTATTTATACCTCTAGGGGATCTCCTGGACACATTCCAGCACAAAATTTCAACAGCTATTTTGCCACTCAGTTTGGCCTACGACTGAAACCTTTTCTTAGGTTCATTGGTAGCAAATTACCCTCAAAATTGGGAGGATTTCAAGTACAAAAATTGCAATAAAAGCATGCAAAGTTGTCCTAAGATCTTCTGAATTTCAATTTCGTCATACTTCAGACAAAACACACCTTCTGTGAAATTTTGGCCTCAATTGAAGTAAATGGCGCACCCCTAATTGGGACATTGGCAGGCCTCTTCCCCTGATAGCACTAAGTAACCCTTTTGGGCAGTCCATGTAAGTGCTATTGTGCTGATTACGCATATTGACATACAAATTTCGCCCTCAGGCAGGAAATTGATTACGTTTTTTGTTCATCTGAAGTCCACTGGATTTTCAGACGTTAACTTTGGGTTGTACCTGATTTATTTTGTATACAATTAAATTGATTGTGTTTCAATAATTTGGGAACAATTGCCAAGATTTGATGCATTAAATTGGCCATTTTATGTAAGAGTATTTGGGCAGAGTGCCTGGAAAAATATTTAATCAAATTGTCATTGAGATAATTGTCCCAAATTGTATGATTGCAATAAGTGTTAGCTCAAGCGTTGAAAGGATAATTAGCTCAATCTGATGGTTGTTGAAGGTTTACTTTTGAGTCAACCACCAGAATCTGACAGCTTCCAAACCAGTTCCTGACCACTTGGGACCATCCCTACATGGGATGGCCAAGAGAGGCTCCCATTACTCATTTAGTGAGATATCACTTCTCAAATCAGCATAATCATGTCAAGACCATGATTCAGGCATCCAAGGACTGACTGAAGACAATTGTTATAAAATCAGCAGAATCGTTATGATATACTGTAAGGTTTTTGCACAGGGTTTGGACCACTGAGCAATAGGACCAACAATATGACGATTGTTGCCCTTCAAAACAACAAAATAAACTAATAAATTGATATGGAGCACTTGCTCCCACTATACTTTTTATTTTAATATACAAACACAGCGGATCCTCACTGTTTTGCTCTTCTAAACTTATTAACAACCTCCTCCTCTTAGTCATCTTGTCTCATCTATGGTGTAGCGACTTCAGTTGCTACTGCATTTATGGCTTAGTAATTTGATTTGCCATATCTCATAGGTTCCATCAATTCTTCATTTGTTATTTATTTGATCGCTTAATTTGAGGTGATTCCCAACAACCCAATATCGCCTTACTTCGAGGCGCTTGAATAATTGTTACTCCTAGTAAACTTGGCGGATCCAATCCATTCCACCATCACAACTTAGGGCTTATCATCCAGTCATATCAGAATCGCGACATTACCCCCCCCCGCCCTTTGACTAGACAATAAAGCTATTATTGCCTATACGCATGGAGGAACTTTGCATGCACTCAGCTGATGAGCCAACCGCTAGCAGGGTCCTTGATATTATATGCGTCCACACCTGTCTTTTCAATAACTTCAAAGGGCCCAACCCAGATACTGGCCAACTTGTGTTTATGACCAAACCAATGTTGATTATGGAAGAGAATCATATCGCTTTTCTTGAAATGCGCCAACCTGCTATGAAGTACCTGATCAGTAGCCTGATTCCTGATCTTCTTGGATAAGATGAAGGAATATTCTTTGGTTTGCAATTTGATCAGAATGTATGCAAGGTTAGTCAAATAACTGTGGGGTTCCACTCCACCAGTGTCTTCCACACACAAATAAAGTAACACCAGAAGAGCTGGGTGTCAGCCATATAGTAGTTGGAAAGGACTCTTCCCCGTGGTGGAATGGTAACCGATGTTATAGGTGACATGGCAGTGGAAAGGAGGGAGGTCCATATGGAAGGTCAATCTGTTACTAATTTTTGTAGGATGTTCACCAGAGTCTTATTCACCCGTTCAATCATTCCATTAGATTTGGGGTGGTATGGTGTCATTAGAACCCAGCGGATACCCATAAGCTCGTTCAGTTTGGGGAGGATGTGCAAGGTGAAGTTGGTTCCGCTATCAGTGAGAATAAACTGAGGGCATCCGTGTCACTGAATAATGCACTCCATCACAAACTTGGCCACTGTAACTGCCCTCAAATCTCGTATTGCCATTGCTTTGACCCACCAGGTCAAGTGGTCGATAGCCACAAGAATGTACTGACACCAGTTGGCTCCTGTGGGCAAAGGACCAATGACATCAAGGAAAATCGTGTGCCAAGCAAAATGTGGTTTTACTACCCAGTAGGAAGTCTTACGGCGGAATGGCTTCTTTACTTTGCACTGATGGCAACAAGAGATAATTTCAAGCACATCAAAGCTCATGCTTTCCCAGAAGTACTGAGGGTGCAACAACTCCATTGTCTTATGCACCCCACCATGTCCAACTGCCTTGTGCGCACTATTGGTGATTACCAGTCATGCTGAGAGTCACATAAAATACAATGTGGAATCATTGATTCACTTGTACATTTCCCCATTCCATTGGAAGTTATTCATTAACATCTTGTCTAATGCTTTGATCACTTGAGGTGGTTCATCATTGTATTTTCCGCTGAGCATCTTATCGTACATCATGTTGCTGAGGTCTGCCATCACCACAACAGTCGGCAATTGAGATAAACAGTTGGCATTCTGATTCTTTACTCCTGTACGATGAAGGATCTCAAAGTCATAGTCCCGTAGCTTAAGATCCCATCGATCCAAATGGCCTTCAGGTTCTTTGAGGTTCTGCAACCAGCGTAATGATGCATGGTCTGTTACAACTTTAGACTTAACCTCATGCAGATAGATTCTGAATTGCTTATACGCGTAAATCACTGCTAAGCACTCTTGCTCGGTCACAGTATAATTAGGTTCATGGCTATTCAGGCTTTGGCTGCAGTACGCCACTGAGTGCTCCTCCCCTCCATCATCTTTTTGTGACAAAACTGCCCCCACAGCAGAAAGAGATGCATCCATCTGTACAATAAATTCCTTTTCAAAATTTGGGTAGTGTAACACAGGAGCACTAATTAGCGCCATTCAAAAGGTATCAAAGGCGTATTGGCGCCATTCCGTCCATTTAAACATGGCATCCTTCTTTAGCAGCTCAAACAGTGGACCTCTGATACAACTGAAATTGGGTATGAAGCGTTAGTAGTAACCCACCATCCACAAAAACACCTGAATGTCCCGCTTACTAGCTGGCTTAGTCATCTTCTGAATAGCTTCCACCTTGGCTGGTTGGGGTCTCAGCCAAGTTGCATCCACCACAAAACCAGGGTACTCTAACTGGTCTTTAAAAAAGTGACATTTCTGGGGCTTGCTATTGATATTTGCCACATCCAGTTGGCGAAATACCTCTTCCAGATGGGTAAGGTGCTCAGTGAATGTGCAAGAGAAGATGTTATTATCGTTGAGGTACACATAAGTACACACAACAGCTTCAGATCACCCAAAATGGTGTCCATTGCTCGTTGGAATGTAGCTGGGGCATTACATAGCCTTTGTGGCATATGAGTTGGTTGAAAAAGCCCTTTGGATGTAATTATGGAGCATTTTTCTTATTCCGCCGTGGGCAACTCATTCTGCCAATAACCAAATATCAAATCCACTGCCAAGAAATAGTGAGCTCCACCTAACCGATCCAGTGCATCATCAATCTGTTAAAGAGGGTATGAGTCCTTTTTGGTGATACTGTTAAGCTTCTGGTAGTCAATTACTATGCGGTTAGTACCATCCTTCTTCTTAACAATTAAGACAGGTGAAGCCCACAGACTCTTAGATGGTTTGAGCATTCCCTGCATTAGCAGCTTGTCAATCTCCGCAGTGACAAATTCTTCAGCTGCCCTTGATTGGCGGATTGGCCGAGACTGTGGGGGGATGATCCCCAGTGTCCAGGTGATGAACACCCCCCCCGAGTGCACCCTAAATCATTATCATCAACACCAAAGATCTCTTTATATTTTTAAAATGAGGATTCCGCTTGATCTCTTTGGTCTTCCATTAGACCAATAAATTTTCACATGGTACAACTGCCATTACGCCAGGCTGTGTTTCAATGGGCAGGCCAAATTCATCCAGTGAACCAAACTCATGAACCTGGAGGACCTCTTCAACTGTAATGAAATGTAAGTACGCCACTATTTGGTGCCGGCTGATTTGCATTGGTTTATTCAGAAGATTTGCTACCAAGACCTTGATCTCCCGATGTCCCAGAAGTATAATGCCTGGGGCCACGTGGGGCTCAAGCTGTGGTTGCTGATAAGGCCCAATGACCTCCCCATAGAGCCCAGCAGGCACTTCCACCTCTAACTCGGTGCTTATGATTACTTGGTGTCCAGAGGGAATAGATATAGGGCCCGCAGCTCTAAGTGGTAGCCCTTGATATTCATAAATTTGATGGGGAAGGGCCCAGGTCTTACGCTTAAGTCAATGATAGTGAACCAAAACCACCCCATCACCGTATGCAAGGTTAACGTGACTTATGTGTACCGGATTCTTTGGCGTTCCACTGGAAGTGAAATAGATTGGGATCAGCTGCCCTAGAATTTCAAATGTCTCTACGGCCATATCAACAACAACCCCAAGGTGGTGCATAAAAGCAGCTCCAATTAAAATGTCATAGTTATTGTTTGGTAGCACTATGGCTGGGACTAAAATGACAATTGACCTGAGTTGCAAAGGTAGTGCGCTATATGCTCCTTCAGA
The DNA here is from genome assembly GCA_022478985.1 of Massospora cicadina. Classification (NCBI taxonomy): domain Eukaryota; kingdom Fungi; phylum Entomophthoromycota; class Entomophthoromycetes; order Entomophthorales; family Entomophthoraceae; genus Massospora; species Massospora cicadina. Next base: position 62,057 of record JAKSZP010005552.1, on the reverse strand, counting down.
GACCGTGCTTTCTGCGCCTGCGGTCCCATAAACCATATGATGATCCACGTCAGGCTTTAATGCCAGCTTTGCCACCAACTTTGTGGACACTAAGTTGATTGGGGTGCCCATATCGATTATTGCACAAACTCAAGTTTTTGCTACAACAGTGTCACAGTAAGTACACTCAGAATAAGATGCATTCTGATTGTTTAAAACATGGAAATTTAACGCATCTCTTTTTCCAATGAAGCTCATAATACCCTCCCCAACTTTAGGGTACTCTTTAATAATAGCGTTCACAGGGATGGCCGCATTCACCCCTTTTAAGAGAAGTGCATCAGCATATGAATCTGGTTCATAAGTGGAAAGTTGATTGAACATTTGACAGGCATAAGGCATTCGTTTCTCCTGGGTGCCTGCTTCCACCATGTTCATAAATTGCGCTCGTGTCAGCACATTAACCCCCCAACCAGCTGCTGATATAGAAAGGCATCGTCATACTGGGGAACTTTCACTGAATGTACTGTGATAGTTTTAGGTGGAACGTTTTGAGTTAGAATAGCGGAAGTAGAGAGTCCCATCTCTACTCCACTCTGTCTTTTCCCTGATGGTACTGTTCCTGTGGTAAGGAATGAACCTGATGATGAGGACAACTTTTGGCCAAGTGCCCAGAGTGACCGCACGAGAAACAATTGATCCTGTAAGATCTGCGTCCATGATTGTTGTGAAATGGGCCACCCCAAAAGTTAGGCTGGGGTTGAGCAGTGTAAACAGACCCTTCCCGATAGTTGAACTGCTGGTGGCGACTCCATTCAAGAGGAGGCGTGTAGTGATAATAAGTCTGGGGGTTACTAAATGGACGCTGAACTGGAAGAGATAACTTCCTCAAATAAGAAGGTCCAGCAGTGGAGAGGATATTGTTCCGCTCTACTTTGGGCGGAAGGAAGGTAGTGGATAACTGGTGCAAGATTTGAATGAGTTTAAGCAAAAGTATACCAGCTTCTAAGTATGGAGCCATGGTATTGAAAAGCTAACGGTATGGTTTCACAGCGGAGGTCAACGCTATGCATACATCTGATTAGGTTAAGATTCCTACCCCAATTAACACATGGGCATCCACCATAAAGCGATCAGCAAATGTGGTAAGGGTCTCATTGTGCTGAAACCCAATGGTTAAGGATTCCGCCTTCCACTGTGCCATTTTCATAGTACCTCCAAATAACCACAACACAGTATCTTTCACTTTTTGATAGGGAGCGGAACTGGTGGGTAGAAAGCAAGTAACTTGGTCAGCGCTTTTAACATCCAAGGTGGATATTAATAATTTGGCTTTTCATCAATCTGAAGCTCCTTCTACTGCAAACTCAAATCGCTTAAAAAATCTATGTATGTTCCCATTGCAATCAAATGGAGGCAACTTATCAATACAAACCTCCTGTAGAAACTCCTTCTTCTACTGGAGCATAGCACCCAAGGCAAGCTTGAGTTCTGCATATTCAATGGTTGCGGCGTCTCAAAAATACTCCTTGCCAGAGCAAGCCCGATAGGACATGGTCAGCGACTAAGGAATGTTGTTGGTATTGTGATTGATCAATGGGCCCCCTGTAGTGAGCACCACTGTTATAAAATTGGCAGAATTGTTATGATATGCCGTGAGGGTTTTTACACAGGGTTTGGCCCACTGAGAAATAGGACCAACGATATGACGATTGTTGCCCTTTGAAACAACAAAATAAACTTTTAAAATAATATGGAGCACTGGCTCCCACTATACTCTTTATTTTAATATATTAAGCACAGCAAATTCTTGCTGTTTTGCTCTTATTAACTTATTAACAACCTCCTCCTCTTAGTTGTCTCATCTCATCTATATTGTAGTGACTTCAGTTGCTACTGCTTTTATGGATTAGTAATTTGATTCGTCATATCTCATTGGTTCCTTCAATTCTTCATTTATTAATTACACAATCGCTTAATTTGAGGCGATTCCTCAACAACCCAATATCACCTTACTTCAAGGCGCTCGAATAATCATTACTCCTAGTAACTTGGCGGATCCAATCCATTCCTCCATCACAACTTAGGGTTTATCTTCCAGTCATATCAGAAATGTGATAACAACTAAGCCTGCCGCTGACACCCTCAGAGTAATTTAATCGAATAACCCCTAATCAAAGCTTTGTCAGTTTAGGTCAAACACTCAAGTGCCCCATTCCATATGGCCTTAAGTTATTCCCAAATCAACTGAGCATTTAAGAAATCATTCCACACAGGGAGAATTAATGTCGATTTTCTTTATTAATAATTCAATAAAATCCCCTCTTACCAAATCTATAACTTTTATAAATTGATCTTCTTAGTATCCCATGACACCCACCAATGTGGAATTATGAGTTATGCACGACTGGGCAATTGCGGCCATTTTGGCGACCTTGCTGCCCTCTGCCATTAACTGGGCTTACCTCACTGGAGACTTCCCAAACTCTTCTATACTCACTGAAGCAATCCGCCACCAGGATCTTAGCATTTTGTAATTGAAACTGTCCCTGCACTGTGAAAAAATCTGCACTCTCGCTGACAGATTTATTTCCACCTTACTCACAGGGGAATCCAAACCTCTAATTCAAAAATAAGATTCTTCAACGTCCAAGCCCAGAGCTCAGGGGTCACAACAGCCTGGATTTTCGCCAGATTGCTCCTCACCTTTGTGTCCCACCAGCGCTTGTTGTTCTCCTACCTCCTGGCCATTTAAATGTCATCTGAAAATCAGTGCTCTGGCATTATGTCCCGCCTTCTGCACCCCTAACTGGCATTACAGTCTTACCTTTATCTTCCGTCTCCCTGACAGGTTGGTGGCCATGGGTTACTGCTCAATAGACGCAGTAGCATACACTAGCGTCAGTTTATTCTCTTTGTACTTGGTTGGTTCACTTTCTGATTTAAAGAGTAGAATTTGCAAGAGAAAGAATTGCTTACTTAGTACCATTGAACATATCAATTTGAATAATCACTGTCAAAATTTTGTTAGACTGGACAATAAGCCCAAAATAGCCATGGTGGATTTGTGAGAATCCGCCAACCATGATACTAGTTACAATTATTCGAGTGCCTTGAGATGAGACAATATCAGGTCAGAAAGGGTTGTTATTGGGTTGCCTCCAAATTAGGAAATAAGGCGATGTCAAGGTACACAAAAAATTTAGTAGATTGCCTCAAACTAAGGCGATTTTTGAATTTAATAATTAGTAGACTCTGCCGGAACCAATGAGAATATGGCAGAACCAATAGTTCTGTCAAGAGAGTGCTGCATTGTTTGAAGTCACTGAGATATAAGCAAGATGAGATGATTGAAGGAGGAGGATTGTTTGTTGGTAAGAAGAGTAAAGCGGAGCATAAGGAATCTGTTGTTATGTAGTTATAATAAGAGTATCGTTGGAGCAATTGCTTTTATATTCTAAATTATAAATTTTATTCAAGGGAAGGCCGGACCAGGGATGGACACTTCTGATAGTCAAACTAAAAGAACTTTATATCAGCAAAAGGAACCCTAGAGAAGCAAAAGCTATCTCCCTGTTGCCAGCGGGAATGCCAAGAAATGGAAGAGGGGTGTTGTGTGTAGGGGCTTGCACCACTATTGAGCACAGTGTAGGAAAGGGTCTGGAAGTGATGAACCAAACCGGAAACCAGGATGAGACCAACTATCATGACAGGATGGTAGGTACCCAAACAACCATGCTTTAAAGTGGTCCACGAGGTGCGACTGGAACCGGCGTGCAGCACCCTGGAAAGTTCTGCAGAAGTAAGAGCTGAATAACGTTCCAAGACAACCATGGACTAATCCCATAACATTCTTCAACAAGGCAGAGAAAATTTTCTCAAGAAATTAAAGACAAACAAATCATCCAGCTGGCTTCAGGCAATCCTCACAGTCCTAAGTAGAAAAGGCAATAGACCACACATCGATCATGCTAAATTAAAGCATTCTTCAAGGCAATGGGCACTCATTCCTGATACTGCTAGCCAAATTGATTAATATGGAAAAACCGCAATGGTACCATCACCAAACTAACAGCACTACAACAGAAATGAACTATAGACTGCAGAAGAGATGATGGCAGCTGCCAGTGCCTCTCAGTGAGAAGTGGATCTCGCATGTCTGAGCAATCCTGCCTAATGAGCAAGGACCCTCTTTGGACCTCTGTTGTTCAGGCTCAGCAGCACCCTTCCTGGTGTTCAGGAAACAGTCAACCTAGGCAGTGTCCCCTGGTGCGTCCTCCCTCCTTTCCGCCTTGGGCATCTGCTTTGTGGGCAGGCAATCTCTGTGACCTACAACAAAGATGTAAGTAATTACTACTAGGAAATGAACATGGTGGTCACTGAGGCCAGGCTGAGAGAAGTTAGACATAGCAGCCATTACTAGACTGAGAATTATTGATTGAATTCACAGCAGTCAAATTAATATTTATTGTCAGGCCCTCAAGTTGACAGAACCATTCTACCTATGTGACGCCTGTCCTTCCTGGTGGTGGCAGCCTCTGGCTCCCTTGCAGGCACTCTCAGCATGAAAAGATGGAAAGAGAAGCAGCTGTGCTTTCATTCATCAGCAGGCACTGGGGTGCGGCTAGCACTACCTGCCTATAGTAATTTGTAGCGACTCTGAAGCCTGCGTTTACTAACCTTGTCCAGGTCTGCTCCATCTGTTGAGGCATGTCCTCCAACTCCAGCCCCATCTTAAATGGACTCGTTGTATTAGTCCTTCTTTAAAGGGGCTTCAAGCGGGGAGGTTTGAGGTGGACGGGGCAAGCGAACCTGTGGGCTAGCTGCTGAAGCAGGGAGAAAATGGGGCACTGGTGACCAGCGGGCTTCGTACTGACCAAGGAGAATGATTTTGGTTTTGGAGGCGTTAAGTGCAGCGTTACTTACCCTGGAGTAAACCTGGATAGTAGTTTCAAGCGCGCGTGCATCATGATTGTTAGTCACCCCAACCACACAATCATCAGCAAACGCCAACATCTTGACTGGTGCTTGACTTGCACATGGACACCAGTAATGCTGGCATTTACTGCGTAGAAGTGGGTCATGGCTGAAGTTATACACATTGTGCTTAGAGGGTCCCCTGCCATAGGACCCTCTGAGGGTGAACTTACACGTTGAAGTCCAGACCACGCACAGTCATTTGTGGCAGATTCCGTGAGCAACATCACCCAATTAATAAACCGATGGGGAGGTGGAATTTATAGGCAGGTTTTGAGGTATTCCAAGTTGACTCTATCATAAGCCTTCTGCTGTTAAAAAATAGCATGTGCTACAGAAGCCGTGAATTGGCAGACGTTGACTACAGTATGTATGTTGTCCCAAATAAACTGTTTGGGAATGAAACCAAATTACTCAGGGGAAATGAGAGCAGAGGCAACTACCCCTAGGCGGTTGGCCTTGATTTTAGTAAAATGTTTAGTATCTGTGTTAGTAAGTGATATGGGGCGCCAGTTGGCCAAGTCAAGTTTATCCCCTTTCTTATACAGCGTTATCATGTAGACCTCTTGGCCCCCAGGGAGAAGGCGCATTTCCATTAAGCACTGGTTCATTGAGGCAAGCATAAAGGAGAAAAAATAATTGAAGTATTTCTTATAGAACTCATAAGGAATCCCATTTGGACCTGGTCATTTCCTGTATGGTGCACTGCGAATGGGGGACCAGAGTTCATCCTGAGAAATTAAATTCCTCAACTCTGGATAATGGGAAATGGTGCATATATGTGCCTTTTGAGAAAATTATCCACTTCAGCCAGTGGAACTGGATTGGAGTGATTTAATAAGGAGTAATACTTTTAAACTTCGATTGCCATTTCAGCTGGAGTATCTGTGACAGAGTGGTCTGGCCGCCTCACCTGTGTGAAGGCCAAGTTCTGTCACGGTGCAAAGAATTTTCAAAAAGTAGGCGGAGCACATGTCACCCACCATTATATTCTTTGCCTTATACTTCACACAAACTTGATGTTTGTGTTGCCTTACCAGTGCGTTAAGGTGAACGGACACTTCTGCCCACTTTCGACCCCAAGCTGAGCTGTAGCCTACAGCTGGGACATTAGATTCTAGGTGGTCCACTTCTGCAAGTGTGCACGAAATGACTGCCATGGCAGCTTGAGAGAAATGTGATGAGATGAGGCATGCCTGGTGGATGGTGTTCGCTTTGAATTCTGACCATGTAGAAAGTGGGTCTGCATATAACAGTGTGGTAAATTCTATGCTGAGGTTTCAGTGTCCACTCATGAGAAAACTGGGCGACGTGATCTCAGCTGGATGGAGTTTGCACCACTTTGGCGCCTGTGCCACTGGGTGTGAAAAATAGAAGGAAATTGATACCATCCTGTGGTTGGATAAATTAAGTTTCGTCGTCATAAAGTGTTCAACTTGAGACTGAAATTTCAACGGTGCAAGAATAAGGTCAATGTGGGACATAGACCTCAGCTGACCGATGTGCACATGGGGATGAGAAATGTTTGTGAGCAGCAGTCCATGATTAGGCAGAGTATCAAATAGCCCCGCAATGGCCTTTAGAACGTGAAGTTCTACATGCCCCTGCGGGGGTATAGGCAACAAGGGCCAACGGTCGGTGGCTAAGTTGGTCCAGAAGTTCATATCGCCCACCACAAATGGGTCAGGGGAAGCAGGAGGGAATTAACAGCCAAGAAGAATTCCCAATGAGTTCGTGAACAGGTCAGGGCATATATGTTAACAACAGCATGCACTTTGTTATTTCACAAAAAGGATACAACTAGGACATGGCCGTCGAGGTATGAAGATGAAAAAATAAATTTAAAATTACAGGTCACTCATATAAGCACCCCACAGTGCGGCGACCAAAGGAAAGGGAAGGGAGGAGTATAGTTGCCCATGTGTCCTCAGCCCCGTATGTACAGTGGGTTTCCTGAATGGCCAGGATGTCCATGGGTAAATTATTTTTTAAAAAAAAACTCATTTTCCTAGCCTGGGACGGCGAGGCCTTTAGTCCAGAGATGTTCAACGTCCCTATAGTAAAGGCTCCCCCATCGCACCTTAGGTGCAAGGAGAAGGGCACCCGTGCTCTTCAGCCTTCTGTTTTTCAGTATGTCACTGTATGGCAGCGCAGGTATTCTGTGCTATGGAGTAAGTCTCAGTATGGATTGCTTTCACAGTGGGATTGTCAATGGCTCTTGGCTTTGGCTTATTTTCCCCCTTGGTACGAATCTTTGGCTTGGTGTGTACCTTCAGTGCATCATTGCATGTTGGAGAAAATTCAGTAGGTAGATTGGTGGGCAACTCAGTTTCAATTGAGGCTTGGTAACATTAGTCGGGTGAATCTGACTCAACCATTGGGTCCTCAGGTTGGGTGGCCCAATCTGATTGGTGAATGGATTCATGAGCCTCTTCTGCAGCAAATGACTCAATGTCCTCCTGGAGCTGGGTGAGCAGGATCATGGACACAGCCGTGGCTGCCGCCTTGGCTGCTGCTCTGTGGGCCTTCTTGGCCTTCTTACACTCCTGCAGGGATACAGGATTGACTTGAATGTAGCACCTCAGCGCGCCCCACAGGAAGGCGGCATCAGTGTCTATAGCCAGTTCATAATGGGCGTCTGCACCACTCATTGAATCTAGGATGATTTCGTTTTTATAATGCCCTCCGTGGCGGGGCAGGTATGGGCCTTGTGGCCAAAAGCATGACAAAAGGTGCAGATAGGAGGCGCGCTATCCATGGTGACCCAGAATGGGCGGGATTCTTGATCATCAATTTCCACAAAAGTGGTGTGGGGGATTTGGGTCAAATCTATCACAACCCCTGCAGATGGGGTGAGTACAGAGTTTGCTTTGCCCGTGCACAGGTCTGGCATGAGAGTAAAGTTCTGCATCTCAAAGGATTGTCTTTCCCCATAATTGTTGAGCCCAGCCATTAGGTGGTGCTTCAGCATGGTGCACTTAATTGTTGTAGGTAGGAAGTTAAATGTTACAAAAATTTGATTTAATTTAGTCCAACAAGTGCACTTCATGTCAACTACCTGTTGACTGTCTGGGAGGTCCACCACCACCCACACCTTTGTGGCTTCGTCTGCCACATTTTTGGTTTTGAACCCAATATTCAGCCAACCTTGGGGCATGGAGTGTGGTGCGACATACACTGTGTTCAGGAAATGGGTGTGTACATCTTCACAAAACTTCTCCCAAAGCGCCGTTTGCTGTATATACAGGAAAACTTGCACCCCATGCTCCACTGATAACAGGGGCTGGGAGCGTGGCGTATTGATGAACTGGTTACATCTCACTTTCTGGGCCAAAATTTCCATGGAAATGCTAACTCATCAGTTTTTTATTAATTTTATCAAGGCAGCGGGTGTCACCAGGCATTTACAAAACTTGAATGGTGCGGAGCCCGCTCCTGTGCTCTTAATTTTGCTTGCCCAACTGTTACCCAACATTGGGTGCACACTAGTCTCCTCAATGAGATTATCAAACTTACCTATACTTGAATCGAATATGTTGCAAAAGTGTTTGTAATGAGAGGAAAAGTTTGCAATTACTTTATATTCTATTATATTCACTAAATTGTTTTGAGGGCTGAAGTTCTTCATATGTCCGTCCTATTGCTCAGAGGGATTGACCCTGTGCAAAAACCTACCGCATATCTCAATAATATCGCTGAAATTATAGTAATGGTGCTCACTTCAAGGGGCCCATTGACTAACAACAAAAAGATAAAGTAAATAAAACACTCCAGACGTTGGCTATGTTGCATCAGGCCTGCACTAACAGGGAATCCTCCTGACATACTGTGCCAACCAAATATGCAGAAATTAAACTTTCCTTGGACGCTATGCTCAAAAGGCAGGATGAGCTTCTTCAGGAGGTTTGTATTAATAAGCTGCCTCCATTCAATTGAAATGGGGGTATAACTGGATTCTTTAAGCAATTTGAGTTTTTGACAGAAGAAGCCTCGGATTGGCATAAAGAAAAACTGTTAATGTCCACCATGGATGTTGGAAGTGCCGACCAAGTCACTTGCTATCTTCCAAAAAGTTTCATTACATATCAAGAAGTGAAGGCTACTGTGTGTAGTTGTTTGGAAAAACTGCAAAGATGTCACAGAAGAAGGATGAGTTCTTGAACATTGGGTTCCAGCATGATGAGACACTCACCGCATTTGCTGATCAATTCATGGCAGAAGCCAACATGTTAATTGGGGCAGGGGCTTTATCTGAATCCAACGTGTGAATTGGGATGACCACTGTGGTGAAGCCATACCGCGAGCTTTACAACGTCATGACCCCAATGTTAAATGATGATGTACCCCTGATCAAGATTGTTCAGTTTTTGTGCCGTTTATCTGCTACCTTCCCTCCTCCCAATACAGAGTGGAAACATACTGCCGCCGTCACCAGATCTTTTTATATGGGTAAATTCTCCCATATGGTTCAGATTCCACCGAGTTACCCCCAGCAGTATAACTTCCGCCCTGGACCTGCTTATCATCAACAGTCCAACCACTGACCTGGTCCTAATTACGCCGACCTTCTGAAGCCATTCTATTAACCTGGGCCTGTTTACGCTGATCACCTACAGTCCAACTTTTGGCGTGGGAAAACTTACAATAATCAAGGACATAGGCTTTGTGGGTTAAAATTGTTTTTATGTGGTCTCCCTGGGAACCTGGCATGAGGTTGCCCCAATTGACGAGTCCATTATGTACAGCAGTACCAGTACTACCAGGGAAAAGACAGAGCGGAGTAGAGATGGGACTCTCTACCTCCGCTATCCCAACCCCAAACGTCTCACCTGAACCTATTAATGAATATTTGGCAGAAGTCCCTCAGTATGATGACACATTCCTATATCAGCAGCCGGTTGGAGGGGTGAATATATTGACACAAGCGCATGCCAAGGACATGGCGGAAGAAGGATATCTGGTGCAACCAAAGCCATATGCATTTCAGATGTTTGACCATGTTTCCTCAGAAAAGCTGGACCCCTCCTCTGATGCACCTTCCCTGTATGGAGTAAACGTCGCCTTCCAGTAGACGCTATCATCCAAGAATACCCCAAAGTCAGTGAGGGAATTATGAGCTTCCTTGGGAAGAGAGATCCGTTAAATGTTCACATATTAGACAGGCAAAATTCTTCTTATTCTGAATGTACACACTGTTACATTGCTGTAGCCAAAACCTGAGCTCATGCTATAGTAGACACGGGTGCCCCAGTCAACATAGTTTCCACTAAGTTGGTGGCAAAGTTGATAATGAAACCTGATATAGATCATCAAACAGTGTATGGGACCTCTGGAGCCAAAAGCACAATCTCATAAGGAGCATATAATGCGTTGCCCTTGCAGTTTGGGTCAATTGTTTCATAGCTCTAGCAATAGTGCTGCCAAACAGCTGTTACGACCTGCTAATTGGAACTGCGTAGATGTGACACTTTGGTGAGTTGTCAATATGAAGGAAGAGACGTTTGAAATTCTGGGGCATCAGATCCCAATTCATTTTATCTCGAGTGGAGTGCCAAATGATCTGATGAATATGGGACATGTCAAACTTGCTTATAGTGATGGTGTAATTCCGGTGCACTACCATTGACTAAAGAGGAAGACCCAGCTTTCCCCCATCAGATATACGAATTTTTAAGTATTGCCTCTCTGAGCGGCTGGGCCTATATCCATTCTCTCTGGACACCAAGTTATAATAAACACTGAGTTAGAGGTGGAAGTACCAGATGGTCTATATGGTAAGGTCATTGACTCTTATCAGCAATCACAGCTGGAGTCCCATGTGGCCCCTGGCATTATAATACTGGTTTATGGGGAGATCAGGATTATATTAGCAAATCTACAGATCGAAGTAATAAAAATCCGCCAACATCAAATAGTGGAGTATCTACACTTGACCTGAGTTGAGGAGTTCCTTCAGGTTCATTAGTTTGGGTCGCTGGATAAATTTGGTCTACCATCAAACTGCAGCTTGCATAATGATGGTGGTACCACACATGAAGTTTTTAGGGTTATTGGAATATCAGAAAGAGTAGGCAATATCTTTATTTGAAAAATATAAAAAATTTGCTGCTGACAATCATGACTTAGAGTTCACTTGGGGGTAGTCCATCAAGTGGTCACTGGGAATCATCCTCCCATCAGGTCTTGGCCAATCTGCCGATCAATGGCGCCCAAAGAGCTACTGAGAAAATTGAAAAGCTGCTGGAGCAAGGGATACTCAAACTTCAAAGAGTCTGTGCGCTTCGCCCATTCTACATGTCAAAAAGAAGGATGGTACCAACTGGGTAGTAAAAGACTACCAGAAACTCAACAACATTACCAAATAGACTCATACCCCTTGCTGCAAATTGACAAAGCCTTGGATTGGTTGGGAGGAGCTCATTGCTTCTCAGCGATGGACTTGATATCCAGTTATTGGCAAATTGAGTTGCCCGTGGTAGAACAAGAGAATTGCACCATTATCATGTCCAAGGGGCTTTTTTAACCAACCCAGATGCCACAAGGACTGTGTAATGCCCCAGATACGTTCCAACAGGCCATGGACAATATCCTTAAAACTGAAGCTGTTGTGCATACTCATATACTGTAAGTCCCAGGGAACGTTCCCTGGGTGTTGATTGGGCCATTTTCCTGTTCTTGAGCAAGAAGGTACTGAAGAGGATGGCTGTACCCCTTATTACTCATGAGATCTCGCCCACGTGGTAGATGAGCGCTAGGTAACAGCTCTTCTGCTTCAGATCTCTCCCCTGGTACCCACACTTACCTTGGCAGAACTGTTACTTGGAATTAGTGAAATCTGTGCCAAGATCACCAAAATGAAATTTTACAGAACAAAATTGAGCAGCAGTCAGCCCGATGTTTAAATTTCAATTGGATGAAAAGGGATGAAGACTGATCTATTGTCTGGAATGGCTGACAGTTTTGATTCAGTCAATACTACAATTGAAAAAGATCACCCCCCTCCCAAAATTGTTGGGATTATCCCTGATGGGCAAGTAACAGCATTGGGCACCATCAATGAGGGTTCAAAGTTCCCTTCTGGCAAATTGGGCATTGCGCCCAAAGCAGCAATTCTGACTGAATAAATGGCCCAGCGACTGGGCATGGGCGGGTTGGGCGTCCCAAACCTGTTCCCAACCAAATGGGACTGCCCCTATGTGGGGTGGCCTTAGGGGATTCCTGCTGCTCATCAGGCCAAACGCCGTCATGCCAACCATTAGAAATGTAGCTGAGCCTCAGTTTGGACGTTTGAGATTGAACCAACAGCAACTCATCCTGCCACCAAATTCTTCAATGTCAGTTCCTAGTGAACTTATCTGTTCCCCATTCCCAAACAATTCGTCGGTTAGGTCAAACTTGAGGGACCTGATCCTGGCTTGTTTCCTCTCTAAATCGACCACTATTTCATCAGTTATGTCGCACTGAGAAAATTGGCAGTCAATTTTTCTTTTTAAATTTTTACATTAAAAGCCTTTCCTAAAAATCTAGTTTTTTATGTTGAAAGATAAACCATCTTTTCCACTGACCCTCACACTCCCCTCGGGGGTAATGGCCATACTCGTCTGGTATTTTATTATGTGCCTGTATGATATTCTGGCTCACTGGCAGTTATTGGGGAAATTCCTTCCCAGTTCCATATCCGTTATACCAGCAGCAGTGCCTTTGGCATTCTGGTTTGCCATTCAGGTTCTCTGGCACCTAGGCTGGCAGACCAGTCTAATTCTTACTTGCTGTTTGCCTGACTTAACTGACCAACCATTATTTTTAACCATTTCCGCCTTTCTCATAGATATTGGCGCAGCAATGGCCCCTCCATCTCAACTGAGCCAGGTTGTGAATAAGATTTTCCCTGTCCACAATAGTCCAGTTCCACTCAAAACTCCAAACCCATACCCCATAGTTGCTGAGGCTATTCTGCCCATGTCAGTAGGATCTGAAATCTCGACTTGCAATGAGTTTACCCCCATAAGAGCCTAGCGGTTTCCCCTGACCCCACTACCATCTCTTTGGTATCACTGGATTCATCCACAACTACGAATAAAGAGAACTTTGCTTACTTCTTAATACCCATGAAGATTAGTGTTGGGTCCCATCACATCTCTTTTGAGGCCCTGGTGGACATCAGAGCTGCGGGTAATTTTATGAGTGTAGAACTGGCACGCAATTGGAACTTGACCTGGATGCGGGCCCTTCAGTGATGGTTTTGTCGTCAGCCTCCCAAACCTCATACCTGATTCGCTGACCTGTCACATTTTCAATACATCAGTTCAGCTTCTGTGATAGCTTTTTTGCTAAGCCAAACTTGGTGTTTCCATTGATCTTAGGAGTGAGATGGTGGCACCAGCAACATGTCAAGATCCACCTGGAGTCTAACATGCTGTTGTTTGCTAATTATCAACTGGAAGGTGAATTCTCCCTAATTGAAACTCTTAAGAAAACTCAAGGTCATAGTGCTATCACCTCTCTCGTCTTCTGCGGGCATACTGTCCAATTTTCCAGAAAGTTTAATGCGCTATCAAAGCATTTTTGATTCTAAAAAAACAGATCTTCTGCCTCCTCACACTAGATTTGTCTGTGGATTTTGTACAACGGTGGAGTTGGTGAATATCAACTTCCCATTGTATCCCCACACAGCAGAGGAGGAGGCTTCGCTCAACACTTAATATATGATATGTTGAAAAAAGGTGGTTGTTTAAGGAGACATCGCCAGTCGCGTCTCCCATCATCTTTGCTAAAAAAGCTGATGGTTCCCTCCACCCTGCGTGGACTATTGACACATAAATACAATCACAGTCTTTAATACCTACCCCCTGCCTTTAGAGCAGACAATAAGCCAAAAAATTGCTAAATCGCGGGTGTTTTCCAAGCTGGATCTTGTCAATGCTTTTAACCAGATTTGGGTAATGGAAGGGCAAGAATGGTTAACAGCAATCCGGACAAAGCAAGGCATTTTACAATTCCGCGTAATGCCCTTTGGGTTGAAGAATGCTCCCCCTATGTTTCAACATATGATCGACAATGTACTGGGTGACCTCTGGTTTACCTGCGCAGTGCATATATTAATGACATTCTGGTTCATTCCCTGACTCCTAAACAACACGCTACTGACTTGGAAGCAGTTGTGGCCGCCTTGCATAAGGCAGGCTTGTTCATCAAGCCTTCCAAGTGCGAGTTCCATAAGGAGGAGGTTACCTTCCTTGGGAACCTCATCCTTAAAGATGGTTACTCAATCCCTCTTAATAAGTTGGATGCTATCTAAGAATGGCCAACCCTGACTACCCAGAAACAACTATAGATTTTCTTAGGAACCATCATTTTCTTAAAAAAATTTTCCCTGGAACTTTCCCAGCTAGCTGCCTCACTCCACCCCCTTACAGGGAAAAACGTACTGTTTCACTGGTCACCCAAATTCCAACAGGTGTTTGAATCGATTAAAGAGGTAATTGTGTCCCCTCCCATTTTTTAGCATGCTGATCCCACCAAGCCATATATCATTGCATGCAATGCCTCATCGGTAGCTGTGGGGGCAGTGTTGCTCCAGGAGCATGATGGCTTAGAACACCCAGTTGCCTATTTTTCCTGAAAGTTCACCTCTACAGAGCAGCCTTGGACCATTTATGACAAGGAATTAGCAGCCGTTGTATGGGCATTAACTCATTGTAGTATCTGTTACAGGGTGCTCAACATGAGTTAACAGTCCACATGGACCACCAGGCTCTCTTGTACTTTTGTAAACCCCAAAAATTGGCACATCAGTAAGCTCAAACCTATCAGGACTTGTGCAGTTTTAAATCAAATAAGAATTCATAAAAAGGTGCGCTCAACATACCTCCTGATCTTCTCAGCCGCAGCCCCACCCACTGTTCCATGGATCTGGAGGAAGTGGATCTCATTAAATTGATTCCTGCCACCCAGATCCTATCGATTGTCCCACCTGTCATTTCTTCCATTGCTCTAGCCCCCAACGCTCCATTAGTCGCTCAGGTATTAGCCAGTCAAATGGCCTGCCCTGAGGGCGTGGAGCTGGTCGTGCAGTTATCTCACCAGAAGCATAAACAATACCTATATTCATTGGAGGAGGGTCTTAATTATTTTTGGTCATGCGTTTGGGTTCCTCCCTCCTTCAGAACTGAGGTATTCCGCACACATCACGATCCCCCCACAGTTGGACATCCTGGTAAGAAATGCATTGACTTGATCAAGCAGACCTACAATTGGATGGGTTTGACAAAAGAAGTTCCGGTCTGGATTGCCAACTGCATTACTTGTTCTTGGGCTAAGTTGGACCGCTCTGGTAGAAATGGTCTTTTACACCCCTTACAGCAGGTGGAGGGTACATGGACATTGGTGTCCGTGGACTTGATTGTCAAACTCCCCTGCTCTAACAGTTTCACAGCGGTGATGGTGGTGGTGGATCGTTTCACTACATTTTCCCTCTTTATTCCTTGTACTTCCACAATTATGTTGGAGGAGACAGCCCACCTCTTTGTGCATCATGTTTTCTCAATGTTTGGCCTCCCCAGGAGATCATCAGATACTGTGGTTAACAGTTCACGGCACAGTTCTGGAGCGAACTCCTATCTATCCTAAAATATCCCCCCTGCCATTCCACAGCGTATCATCCCCAGTCCAATGGACAAACCGAGAGAGTTAGAAAAGTCCTCAAACAGTACCTGCGTTGCTATGCTGCAGCTGCACATGACACCTAGGCCAACGACCTTCCCCTCGCTCAATTCACTTATAATAATGGAATGCACGCGTCTATGGAATTTTTGCCCTATGAAGTGACATTGGGTTATAATCCTTTGTTTTCAGTTGGACCTTTCTTGCGCCCTGTGGTCCAAGCTGCCGCGGATTACGCTGAACATATTAGGTCAACTCAATCCTTGTGCAGGAACACCTCACCAAAGCTATTGATGAATACAATTGGTTCACAGATCATAAGAGGCTCCCAGGTCATTATATAACAGTGGGCTCCTATGTTATGCTCAATACCTATCACTTAAGAATTCAGACCCATTCCCGTAAATTTGCCAATAAATGCTTTGGTCCCCATTTGGTGGAGGAGTTATTGGGCAATAGGGTGTTCCGACTGAAGCTCCCTGCACATTGGAAGCAGCATTTTGTTTTCCATGTTTCCCAGCTGTCAACCTTCAAGGGTGCAATTCCCACGGAACCAGAACCTTTCATCGTTGATAATGGGGAAGAGGCTGAGGTAGAGGCTATCCTGACATCCTGGAAGTCGCGACGTTCCATCCAATAACTAGTGGCCTGGAAAGGGTATCCAGCTTATGAAAATAATTGGGTCAAGGCGCGCGATTGCACAAATTGTATGGACCTGGTCAAAGTATTTCACATATCTCACCCCAAAGCTCCCCGCCCCCCCCAAAAAAAGTCGCAACAATTATGGCAATCAAGTTACCCAAGGCGCACTAGAATGTGGCTCTGGTGCAGTTTCCCGGTGGGGGTGCCCTTACTTTGGAAAAAGGAAAGGGTAATGTAAGTCCCAGGGAATGTCCCCTGGCTGTTGATTGGGCCATTTTCCCATTTCTGAGTAAGAAGACACCGAAGAGGATGGCAGTACCTCTTGTTACTCAGGATGATCTCACTCACGTAGTAGATGAGTGGTGGGTAAAAGCTCTTCCACTTTGGATCCCACCCCAGCACCCACACTCACCACGGCAGAACTGTTATGAGGAATTAGCAAAATCTGCGCCAAGATTGTCAAATTGAATTCAGTCAGTTCTAACTCAAGTGGCAATCTGTACGATGCTCAGATCTCAAATGGCTGGAAAGTCATGAAGACTAAGGGTATTAGCTGGAACAGCTAATGGTTCCAATTTGATTAAAATGTCAATTGAATAAATCAACTCCCTACCAAAGTCGTCAGGGATCATCCTTGACAGCCAGGCTATAGCATCAGATTTCATTGACAAGGGTTCAAAGTCCCCTGTTGACAATTCAGGTGTTGCGGCTGATGTGATTCCACTGACCAAATGAATGGCCCATCAACCAAGCGCGGGCGAGTGGGCGTCCCAAACCTGTTCCCAATCAAATGGAGCCGCCCCTATGTGGGGTGGCCTTGGGGGATTCCCGTCACTCATTGGGCCAAATGCTGTCACACCAACCATTGGACATGTAGCTAAGCCTCGGTTCAGACGTTTGAGGTGAACCAACAGCAACTCAGCCCGCCACCAAATTTTTATGTCAGTTCCCAAGAAATAAACCCGTCCATTCCCAAATAATTTTCCAGTTAGGTCGAAAATTGAGGGTTCCAATCCCGGCTTGTCACTACCCCAATTGAGCACTATTTAATCAGTTGCATAGCACTGAGAAAATTGTTGGTCAATTTTCTTCCTTTTCCTTCAATAAGTATTTTGCCAGAAAAAACCCAAACAATTTTTTTGTATTACTCCTTCTGACTGCATCCCTGATGGCGTTTCCCTGGTGGCCTGTCAGTCTGTATACCAGATGGGTCCTACCAGTACTTATAGTCACTATGGCCCCCTCCGTCATCAATTGGATTTAGTGAGTCTAATATTTTTGGCTATACAACCCCATTATCATGAACTTCCGGCAACAGTACATGGGAATCTTGTGGCCTTATGTCCATCAATTGCAAGAGAGAATCCGCCTCCTTGCCTCCCTGGTCCAAATGACCCCATATGCTGATGAACTTATCATAACTATCTCTGCAGTCCCACCCCCTGCATCAAGGCCCCTGGGTCAGGAGTGGGCTCATTGTGGTTCATCATCAGGATCATATTCACTGTTGTGTTACACCAACAATTCATCATTTCCCAATGCCTGGCTCCATATCAAGTCATTTGGTCAGTAATGCCTCTGGCATTCTGGCTTGCTTTTTGGGTGCTTATGCATCCCAACTGGCAGGCTGGTCTAAACTTCTTCTGCCATTTCCATGACAATATGGTCCAATTTGCTTATAATAGTCATGAGCAAAATTCCACATGTATGTCAACCTTCAGTTCTAATTATGGGTTTGATCCTACTTGGGATCCTTCTCCTACAGATGATGTTGAGAATATCACTGATCAAAACTGGATTAATCATATGAGAAATACTCACTTGGAATGCAAATGGAACCTGGAAATAATTCAGAAAACATATAAGGACTTTGTTGACTGGAAGAGAAGCCCCAGGAAACCTTTAAAAATTCTGGACAATGTCTACCTAAATGCTAGAAATATACCAATCAACATTCCTACACGCAAGCTAGCCCATAGGAGAGTGGGACCTTACCATTTACTGAAAAAATTGGTAATATGGCCTATTAATTAAACCTTTCTGAATCATGGAAACTACATAATGTCTTCCACCAAGCCTTGTTGCATAAAAAGGATATACCTTCATTACCCTGTCAAGCAGTACATTCAGCTCCTCCAGCTTTGCAAAAAGAGAATGGTTATGAGTATAAAGTTGAGGATTATTAGGAATAAGAGTCATCAGAGGAATCTTTCTTACACTTTGATACCTAAATTGAAGCAAAATTCAGATTTTTTAGAAAATACAAAACACAACTGCTCGATCAAGACAAAGCTTACCAATGTCAATGCAACCTACAACTGCTTCCCTGGCCTGGGGTGGTGGTGCGCCGCCATCTGGCATCTTTCAACTGTCACCAAAGCGCACATGGGCTGGCTCTGCTAGCCCCCAAAGCTACCAGGCGTTATGTCCCCCTCTGGACTTGTCCTACCATCTTGCAAGCTCTCAGGCGGTGTCCATAGCCCTTTGGTGCTCCCACGGAGCAATTTGCGTTTCAGCCTCTGGGTCAAATATGGGAATCTCTTCCCATACACAAGCGCAGCCATCATTGAGATGGCCATGGCAGTTTTCAAACCTGCTGGCTATATTGACTTCTGCCCCTTTGAGGGGTATTTTGACCTCGTCTTACATTCTGAAGCTGATGCAGTGGCAGCAGCCATGCTGCAGTTAATTTATAAATATATTCCTTTGCCCACCGTTGTACCCAGCTCCCAGATGAGGCCACTTTGGTGGTCCAGTTCGCTGGGTTGCCCTCCTTCCTTTCCCCCAAACGCCTCCACCATGAGCTCATGGAGGGTTTGGCCATTTATGGCACAGACCCCATGTTGCAGTTCGTGATGCCTCATGAGGTGGATCATCTGGCAGGCCCTCGCGCCTTCATGACAATCCGCCCATTTAATCATGACACTCATCTCACAATTTCCCCCTGCACCATGATCAGGTCTGCCCCTAATCTTCCTTTTTGGGTGCACATCAAAAACGGCCGCGCCATCTGCCCCTTGTGCTTTGAGCTTGACCACTCAAAGTGCAAGTGCCCCACGGTTTCCACTTCCACCACTTCCATCGCCCCTCCTTCTGGCGCTGCCCCAGCAGCTGCCTCGCCCCAATTTTTTGAATGGGGCGTGATCCTCCCACCCCCACCCTTGGGTAATTCTGGCACTGCTTCAAAAGCAGCAGCCAATAAGAATTTAAAAATTTTAAAAAAGTTAAATAATTCAGCCAGGTTACAGAATCCTGAGTTGATGGCTGAAACAGTTTTGGCTGAAGTGCCGTGGTTGACTGTTTGTAGCCAATCAGGTTCTGCCACCATACCAACTCCTGTGTCTGGGCCAGCGCTAGCTGAGCTTAATCCATTTGAATGTCTCAATTGGATTGATGATAGCAACGAGCCATACACTGTGAAGCCAGATTTCGCGTTGGAGGAGTTTTTTATTAATTTTCCTGATCCGCGCCCCCACCGTTTTTGCTCTAAAAGTGGCTTTCCAAATTATATAATATTAATCAAATGGCAGTGGAAGCCGCAGCTGCCCCTGCGAACACCCTCCTCCACCATCATCTTCATTGGTTGATGGAACTCCTAGTTGAGGGTATTCACATCCCAAATTTCCCTTCCAATTTCTATGAAGATGCTAAATATGAAATTGAGGAGCTTGCTTTTGGTGTGAGATGCACTTACATCGATGCAGCAAAAACCTCTCTTTTTGACCCCAACTATCCCCAAACCCAAAAGCGCATCAAGTCTTTTACTTGCATGCTGACTCTCATCACTTTTGCTGAGCATCAACTTGCTCAATATGTTGAAGTGATGGATACCGCTGGCCTCATAAACAAAGAAATCCACAGCTATACCTCCTCATGCCCCATGTCACTGATGCCCCTACCCCTATGTTGTCCGCCATGGTCCGCCAGCTAAAGCGGCACTGGACAAAAGTTTCTCCAAAGCTTCCTCGCCTTCTGATATGGCTTCCTAGGCTGATAACCTAGTGGCTATATTAGGAATTTTCTTGTTTATGATAATCCCTTTGTTTGGCCCATTTGCAAATAAAGATGCGTGGCGGCTCTCCCTTTTGGGTTGGGCACCACTAGTGCTAAAAAAAGAGTCATCAGAGGAAAAACTCAGTATCTTATCAAATAGCTTGGTTATTCACATGAGGAGAACACTTGGGAACCTGAAGAGAATATCAGTAATGCCCAGAAGCTTTTGGAGAAATATCTAAAAAGAAAAAGAAGTCACAAAATGAGAAGGGGATCACCTTTGGATGGTAGTGATGTTAGGGCCTCCCTAACATATATAGGAAATATTGGATAAAATAATGAAGAAAATCAAATTTTGGTAAAGTATGGAAAATCATTTTTGAAAAAAATATGTTTTGAAACCAAAATTCAAAATCCTACAACTATTGAAGGAAAAGAGATTCAGCAGAAATATTATATTTATGGAGATTTACAACTTACAATTAAAATAGTAAGTAAAGCAATTATTGGAAGGAGGAATTTCAGTAATTATGGAAGAAATAAACTCAGAACTGAAAACTGAAGGTAATGTGACCATCAAAAAATGAATTTTTTATAAATTTATCAATATTATCATGAAGGGCAAAGGAGAATTAAGGAGAGAAACTAGTATTTAAGTCAAGATTAATTTTTATCCTTCCTTGCAGTTATTAATTAATAAAGCATATGAGATTAGGAATTTTAGCATCTTTAATTTCTATTATTTATTTAAGTTTTAAGAGGCCAACTGGAAACCATTATTCCACTTACAGCATATACCATATGGAGGGTCACCAGGAGACTTGGTCACAACATATCCTTCCTTCAGCTGTACATAGTGAAACTGAACCTACTGTTGTGGTAGTTGGTCATCCTCTTGCCAAAGCTGGAATATTTTTTTTAAAACTCTCAGTATAGCAGAGGCAGTAATTCCCACTCTAGGTCTTTATTGTCCTCTTGCTACAGGATTGCTATACCTTACCTGGCTAGCTCCTCTACTTTGTTGGTCACTTGCCTCAGAAACCCAGTCAAGTAATCCATCAGATACAAAACTGGACCTCCCATATACCAGGCCGTGACATTATTGGTGTCAAGAAAATAATATGACTGGATAATAAGCTATACATTCCAGTGGATTTTAAATTAGAGTTGAGGCAAGCCTTGAAATTGAGTGGAAATTATAATGATGTAAAGCAAATCAATCTTAGCCTCAATAGTTCAGCAAATCAAAGAAATTCTAATGAAACCTTAAGATAGATGAAAACTCCTAAAATGAAATTAATAGGAGATTACTAAGCAGAGGGTGGAATCAACCTAGAACACCAAAATAAGAGTTGAGCGGAAAAATGATAGGAGGAGGTTTTTAGTTTGTCCGCAGATAAGTTCTACATTTTATTATTAAAATAAAAGTACCAATTGAGGCAATTGCTCCATATAATATATAATGGTTTTTATCGAGGATTGGCAATCTGCATATTGGCCATTCTGTTGCTCAGTGGCTAATACCCTGTAAAAACCAGCTCGGCGGATTTAACCTGTATTGCCAAAAAGTTAACAGTGGTGCTCTCTACTTGGGGCCACTGGTCAACTGTAGCATATTGGCACTAGGGCATCATGGTGAGCCCTCATTCTTTAAGCCAAAACTTGATAAGATTTCACACTTGATATACTGGGGAAGCTATGGAAGCATCCAACAAAGAACCAGCACTTTTCATGGTTAAGGAGCTGGGGGACGAGGATACTATAATTGAATTGCAGTTAGGCACTTGTCCTGTGTTGGTGGCAAATCAACAGGGCCAGTCTATGAACGTGACCCCTCATCAGCTGCGGGGGATTATAGGATGGCTTTGTGGGGTACCAACTTTATGAAGATGAGGTGGGGGAACATGCTCTGAATTTATTTTATAACCAACAGGAAAAAGAATCTCATTATGCGTTATATATGATTTACCTCAATGCGACCACCATGGGGATGTCTTGCCAGCTCAGCACCCATGGAACCAAGGAATACTTGTTTTCATATGTGCAGCCTTTGATCCGCCAGCTACTGCATGTGCTGGCTCACCATAACATTGAGATTGGGGACGTCATGTGGTTTGTTCAAGCGCACCAGAACAATACTCACCTTTTACTCGACCACCTTGATCACTCTTTCTCATAGGTTCATGGGGCGCTTGTGCATGTGGACAACCATGTTGTGGACGTCTACCATCGCATGGACAAATTGGTTTCATAGTTGAATCAGGAGTTACCCCAAGTGATAGGGGAACTGTTAGACTGGTGTGGCCTATTGGCAGAATGGATTTGGGACATCATCACGTTGGGTAGCAACAATGAGAGGTTTATAATGGACCTGGTGGAATGAGCTGAAGCGATTGAAGCAGCGGTGGCTTGGATTAGTTAAAGAGTTACTTTGACAGAGTGGCGGATGACGGATAACGTTGACTCTGTGGCAGTTGAATTTCATCACCTTAGCATTGAGCAGAGTAATCAGTGGACAGATGACCATACAACCAGCTCTTTTTTGGCGTCCTCAGAATATCTCCAGTTGCTGGGTCAGATTACTCAGTTGGTAAGTGTTAGTCAGGAAGATTGGAACTGAGCAATTACCCTTCCATTCATCGGATGATGGAGTATGCTGATATGCGAGTGCGCTTGGATACCCTTTGATGGGCCAACTAGGAGCTGGTTTGAGAATGAGCTGCCCTCATTAATCAAGTAGATGAAGCAAACCAACAAGTGCGTGACACTGGATGGCAGAACGCAAGAATGCAGGGCACATTGAGGAAGTTCTCTCACGGCTTCAGGCAATGGACTTTAAACTGGACTCTGAGCGAGAATTCTGCCATAAATTTCAAAGTCAGTTTTAAGCGCTTCAACAGGGGGTTCAAGATGGCCGGTGTTGGTGCTATTTGGTCAAAGCTGAGCAAATAATTGACAAACATTTTGCTGAACATCCTGGTAAAGGAGTAAAAGGTGCAATCAGCGTCAGGTTGGGAGAAGAATGCTATGGATCATCCAGCAAGTATCCCTCAGGGGTAGCGGTAGTCCCTCCTTACAATCCAACTTCTTCCCAGTCCACTTCTGCAGATTTTCATCCATCCACATGACCCTACACTAGTTCACAAGGGAATGTTTCACTAAAAGCTTGGAACCTATTTTGGCTGTTCCTCACACCCAGAGCCTGGAGTGAGGTAATTTTGTTCATATCAAGAAGTTACCACCATTCAGTCGTGATGGAACATGCACGGGTATTTAAATGGTTTAAATTCGC
This sequence comes from Massospora cicadina, assembly GCA_022478985.1. Taxonomy (NCBI): domain Eukaryota; kingdom Fungi; phylum Entomophthoromycota; class Entomophthoromycetes; order Entomophthorales; family Entomophthoraceae; genus Massospora; species Massospora cicadina. The sequence continues at coordinate 38,512 of JAKSZP010005552.1, read as the reverse complement.
CATGGAAGGGGCATTGGATCAGTGGAAGGCAAAACTGTTGCTTTCTTCTTTGGATGTTGAGAGTGCGGACCAGGTCACCTGTTAACTCCAAAATAGTTCTGTATCTTATCAAGAGGTGAAGGAGAAAGTTCTCTGTCTGTTTAGGGGTGCGGCTAAGATGGCACTGCGCAAGGCCAACTTTCTGACCACACAGTTTCACAAGAACGGGTCCCTGGTGGAGTTTGCAGAGCAATTCATGGATGAATCTCATGTGTTAGTGGGTAACTAATATTTTGACTACCGAGGATGTAGGCATAGCTATGACGGTGGCAGTCAAACCATATTGTTAACTGCATAATGTTATGACTCACATACTGAATGAAGATGTGGGGTTTCTTCGAATCATTAACACCTTGCACCATCTTTCAGCTACGTTCAGTGCTCCCAGTGTGGAGCGAAAAGCCCTGCTATCACCACAGCATACTCCTTGGGATATGGACAGCACGACCCAGTTGTAACCCATTGGGTAATATTTGTCCACCCTATTTGTCAGAGGATCCTTTCCGCCCTCCTTACGCTCAACCGCCCCATCCTAGGCCTAACTTCAATACTTTATTAAACATTTGACCTGGCCCATAAGGCACAAACTATAGATGGGAGCCATTTATGAAGCTTGTTTCTCATGCTGACAAAAAGAACATTATGCGGCTAACTACCCCAGGCAACCAGCATCTGCATGCAATGCCGTCTGTTATGATTGAGAGGGGAAAAGCTTGAGTGGAGTAGAGATGGGACGCTCTACCTCTGATAATTTGAATTTAATTGTTACTAACGATTTCCAAGGGTCTCTTTGCATTGGCCTTGAACCCAACCTGATGACTTATTATTTAACAACTTCTGGATGGATACCTCCGCCTTCATTCAAGGGAGCAATTATCAACCTTCAGGCTCTGAGTTCCACTGAGATGTGCAAAAGCCATATGCATGGAAAATCCTTGAACAAAACAGAACAAGTGATTCTGGACCCTCAGCGGACGTCGCCTCCCTAGTGGGGGTTAATTAGCCATTCCAGTAGAAAAGATCGCCCAGGAGTATCCTCATGTCAATATGGATATATCCTCTTTCCTTGGTAACAAAAAGCCCTTAGACGTTCATGTAATAAACACTAATGGCTCTTCTTATTTGGAGTGTACCTACTGAGATATTTTTGTTCAGAACACAAAAATCCGAACTATTATAGATATTGGTGCCTCAGTTAACATAATCTCTACCAAGCTTGTGGCTAAGCTTTCTCTGAAGCCTGATGTGGATCACACAATAGTGTATGGGACCGCGGGGCACAGAACACTGTGTTTGAAGGAGCTTACAGCGCGTTACCTCTGAGATATGGTTCAATTAGGGCTTCCACTCCATCGGTGGTTCTGCTGAATAACATTTACTATATGCTGATTGGTTCTGCGTTAATGTGGCGATTTGGAGCCGTGGTCATTGTAAAAATTTACTTAGGAGTTGATTATTGGTTGTCAACCCAGTAACCTTTTTACTGCACAGGTTCAGTTTCCTCATGCACCTCGCGTTGTAAAGAATATATTATCCAATAATAGTATGGAGACTATTATCCATAGTTGAGTTAGAACTATTATCAGGCTCAACGCTTCAGCCAGTACTTCCGATTAAATACTTGATAAGTTGAACTTCTAGGGATTTGTTCCCTCTATCAATCTGTCATCAAGATCCTCTGATCTTTTTTTAGTACTAGATCAAGATCGATGTCTCTGATGACAGTCTTCTTTGGCCCAACACACAGTTGGCAGCTATCCCTGATTTGTGGTTCCCTTCATCTCTAGATCCCCACTTGGATCTCTACTCTTCTCTCTGAGAGTCTTCCAATTATTGCCTTCTGCAATAATATCCTTGAGATGGAACTTCACACTGGATGCTGATAGTCTAACTATAGCTGAATCTACAATAAAACTAATAATGTTTTAATGTATGTTAATCTTGGTAGTAATCATAATATTTGTAGTAATCATGTTTTTTATTATAGTGAACCCTAGGGAATTATATAGTAGAGGATTCTGCCATCTAACCCTCAGTTGACACCTCTTTGATGAGATGGCAGCTGTTGCCATTGAATCACCCTTTCTTGCCTCAGCAGCAATGGTCTTCCCCATCCTGGCTAGGATTCCATTGTTGGACATCATCGAGACCTCAAACAGAAAGAGTCAGAAATGTGTCCCTAACATTTTCCTCTTGATCCAAGCGAACTAACCATAATTGGCTAGCGACCTGCTTAGGTAATGGGACTTTTTACCCATTATGGCAGGTCACTTCACCAACCAATTGATTTGCTAGTTGCAGGCGGCATCACTCGCCTCGCAACTCACTACTTATTCCCAATCAGTTGGTGATGAAAACCAACCGATCCCAATCAGTACACCTGATAGTTAATCACTATCAGATGCCCCTATTTTGTCAGCCGCTCTGCCTGATGAGATATTAGGTATTCATCTGGATCGATCCCTGACAGATATGACCAGGCGAATATCTCAAAATCCCCCAAACATAGTTCCTCAAAAATTTGGGCCAACCAATTTCTGATTCACTTCGCCTTAGAAAATTTTCCCCTAGTGACACCAGGTAATCTAGCAGGCTGGGAATATGGGCAAAAATCCCAACACATCCCCCTCTTGCCTATCTTTCCAGCAAGAAAAGGACCATGGCATGGGAACACTTCTTCTGGACACCTGGTTGAATACTTCATTGGTTCAGGCGGAGTACACTCATCAATACTCAACGCTGCTCAGGACAGCCTTTGGCACAAAGCATTCCTCCTCTTCCTCCTCACTACCGCCTACTCAGAGCGCGGTCCCCATGACCTCTTGTCATACCAGGCTGATCAATTTACTCATGACGATATTATTCCTGGGATCCATTTTTCCCCCATCAGGGTATATGACCCTCTGTCATATTCAGGATTCTTGGTCCGGCGTCCTTAAATTCCTGATTCTCTCCTCATCCTAGACAGGAGACTCTTGCCATCAATGTTCATTTTGCAGCTTGAATAAGAATACTTATTTCTATTTGCCATCATTATTTCACTCATAACCTCTTGGTTGTAAGTCATTCTTAATTCTTCCCATGGAAAGCTTATCTCATTAATTTTTGAAATTAATTTCCCAAAATTGGAGCCTAATGGATTATAGAGTGCATAATGTCAACTTCTATATAAGTCTGACATCCCCCTCTAGTCCTGCTCATATGTCAAACTCAGAATTCTGCTACCAGCAGCTTCTTAACAGTCTGTCAGATTTGGACCTCCGCCTCTTCCAGCAGATGAGTTGGGATGCTCGATGGAACCTCTTCTATGGTCCTTCCAGGACTCATACGCCTAGTCTGGCGCAAGGGGCTAGTTCTTTCATTGAATTACCAGAAACGTTAACCAATCCCTCCAAAACCAGGTTGGCCATCGTTTCAAACAACTCTCATCCAACTCTTCCTTTGCAGTTGATTCCCAAGTTGGACTTTGAAACCCTCCTGGATTTGGATCCTTTCTTTGATGCTCTGGACATCATTATTGATGCTCCGGAGGTCATGCCAGTCACTTTGGATTGTTTGTTCTTGGCCAGGTTGGACTTGCTCCCTGAGTTCCTCTTCTGACTTGGTCAATTTTACAAACCCACTGTGCTAATTTCTGAGCTTTCAATTGGGAACAGCATATATTTTGAGCTCCCCTACGCTGAACTCTGGGCCCAAGTCACGAGGCTTTGACACTAGTGCTGAATCCCTCTAATCTGGAAAACCTCTTGGATCAGGATACTGCCGCTTATGCTCTTCGCTTTGCTGGCCAAGTTCTTCAAAGTTGGTCGATGAAGCTTCCAGCCTCACCTGGCTTCCATCGGTCATTCAGCTTTAGCTTCCATGAAGCCTGTAGTCATCATTTGCAAGATGCAATCTGCTCTTTACACAACTACCTCTTCTCTGGAGCTTCTCATCGCTATCTTCTGCTGATGGCGTTAATTGGGGCATGATTCAACAACCCCCATCGAGTATTCCTTCTTTGCTGCCAGCTCACATGTCCAGTGTTCTTGATGAGGCCTGTCATCAGGCGCTCAAGACAAATCTTCTGGCACCAGTGCCTTATTGGGATTACTTGGGGTTATTCTCTGATTGCCTCTTCCTCTGTTGCTGTTTTCCTCCCCACTCCAGGGTTTCACAATTGGCTTCTTCTGACATATTAATTTCCCTTCCCCTAGTCACGTTTTCTCAGGGCTCAGCATCCACTCAACAAATGTGGTTTCGTGTAGGTCTCACCCTTGCAAGTGTCTGATTGCATATTGATTTCAATGGGCTATCCCTTCCTACCGCGATCCATCCTCCCTCCCCCAAGAGGCGACATAGGCGGAATCATCCCCATACTGAGGACAATCAATAAAAATAGAAATTATAAAAAATATATCAGTTTTTTTCTATCCTTTTTTTCCAATATATTTTTATTGATTTTTTATTTTCTCTCTTTTTTTTAAAATGGGACTTGACCTTGTTTTGGTTCAGAGATCCATCTTTCACCAAACTGGGTCCTGGGCACTTAAACCTACCAGTTTTCTATGGTTCAGAGATCCTTTTTCAGACTTAAACATCTAGATTGGTTCAGAGGTCCTTTTTTTGGACTTGACCTAATCATAAGGACATGACCAACTTAATGGTTCATCAGTCCTTTGGGAACTCTTTTTTTTTTCTTTGATCCAACGCTTTAGATACTTAGCATGGACTCGATTTACTACTCTTCCATCCAAGAGATTCTTGATGGAGTAAGCATCAGTTGCCATCTTGGTGATTACTTTGAACAGACCCAACTATAACACATCCAATTTGTTTCTTCATCCAAAACCATGCATATTGCAATAGGCGACTCTTTCTCCTATTTGATATTCTTCTAATACCATTCAGTTCTTATCATCCATCAATTTCGCTCATATCCTTTTCTTCAAGGTTGTATTGAATGCTTGCAATTGCATATTGATCAGGATACTCATCAGTCAGTTCAGGTATTGTTCGGTACTAATCCCTGATGTAGGTTCTACTACTGAATATAATATCGGTGGCAATGTGGCCTTCCTCCCATATAGTAATTCAAATGGCGTCTTTTCCATCGCCGTATGATGACTAATGTTGTAGGCAAACATCACTGAACTCAGGTACGTTCCCCACGCAGAAGTTCTCCCTGCAACTAGCTTCCTCAGTGTCGTGGCCAGCATCCCATTGACCCATTCTACCAGTCCGTTTATCTCCAGCTGGTATGGTACTGACATACTCCCTCAGATCCCCATTATTTCATTTAGCCTCAGGATCACATGAGACATGAAGTTGGTCCCATTGTCACTCAGTATGACTTGTGGACATCCATGCCGGTATACTACTTGATCCAGGATGAATCTCGCAGTACTGGTAGCGTCAAATCTGGTTAGGGCTTTTGTTTCAACCCATCTCATTAGATGGTCAATGGCTACTATGATGTACTTGACTCCTCCTGTGCTCATCGCCAGTGGTCCCATCACATCAATGGACACCATGTGCCATGCAAATCCAGGTTGGACCAGTTAGTATCCAGTTGTATTCTTGTGTGGTTTATGCAGCTGGCATTCCATGCAACAAGCCAGATGATCTGCGACATCATAGTTAATCAATTCCCAGTAATAATACTGGTGAATATGGTCGGTTGTTTTTCTCAGGCCTCAGTGCCTGACAACCTTGTGAGCTGCTTGAACTATTGCTGCTTTTTCCAAAGGTTTTGGGAATAATAGCCATTTCCCATTTATCATCTTGAATACTTGTCCATCCATAGTCTTATTGTTTTCCATCACTTTTCAAAGCGCACCTTGGATTTTTCGAGGCTTGTCCTTGATTCTTCCTTTGACCATTCTCTGGAATAGCTCATCCACCTGTGGGTATACCAACTGGACCATTGGTAACCGCAATAAGCCATCCACGTTCTGGTGAGAAGCCCCTGCTCAGTGGACTATCTCATAATCATAAGCCTGAAGCTTAAGTGCCCATTGGGCCAGTCACCCTTCAGGTTCCCATAGATTGTGCAGCCAATGCAGCAAAGAGTGGTCCGTCACCACCTTAAAGTGTGTTCCATGGACATACACCTGAAACTGCTTACAGGCGTAAATGACCACAAGGCATTCACACTCAGTCACGGTGTAGTTCCTCTCAGCGGCTGAGAGTGTCCAGCTCACATACGCCACTGGATGTTTGTCCCCAAGTTCATCTACTTGGCTTAGTATGGCGCCGATTGCCATTAATGAAGCATCAGTTTGAATGATAAACTCTCAATCAAAATTCAGATATTTCAAGATTGGCGAATTTATCAGATACCGGCGTAACTCATCAAAGGAGTCCTGGGCCTCTTCATTCCATACAAATCCTCTTTTTAGGATCCTTTAGTAAATGAAACAAAGGCTCAGCTATTCAGGCGAAGTCCCAAATGAATCTTCTGTAGTATCTGACCATCCCAAGGAATACTTGAATGTCTCAGACACTCTTTGGCACAGCCATGCGCTCAATAGCTGCTATCTTCTGGGGTTGCAGCTGCAATCCACTTGCATTAATCACAAATACCAGGTATTCCAGCTCCTTCTTGAAAAAGTGGCACTTCCTTGGCTTGATCTTCAGGTTAGCCATGGACAGTCTCTTAAAAACTTTTTCCAAGTGATGGAGGTGATCAGTAAACGTTCTACTGAACACATTGATATCATCCAGATATACCAGGATGCACAACAACTTCAGGTCGCTCAATATCGCATCCATGGCCCTCTGAAACGTCGCGGGCGCATTGCAAAGACCCTGGGGCATCCTCGTCAGCTGGTATAACCCCTGTGCAGTGATAATCGCACATTTTTCTTGGTCTTCTTCTGGCAAGTCGATCTGCCAATATCCTGAGATTAGGTCCATCGAGGAGAAATACTTCGCTTCTCCTAATTGATCCAGTGCATCATCAATCCTTGGTAGGGGATATGAATCCTTCTTCATAATTTTGTTCAGCCTCTGATAGTCAATCACAACCCAGTTTGATCCATCTTTTTTCTTTACAATCAGAATTGACTTGCCTAGGGACTTGATGATGGAACTAGAAGCCCATGCTTCACTAGTTTAATGATCTCATCTTCCACTACTCCTTCAGCAGCTTTCAATCTTTGGATCAGTCTCATCCTTATTGGTAGATTTTCCCTGATGTTGACCTTGTGAATTACATCTTGTGCGCATCCCAAATTGTGGTCATCCTGAGCAAACACTTCCCAATATCTCTCAAATAATTTGAGCACCTCCTCCTTCTGCCCTTCCAGCAGATCTGCGAGCTGCTCCCGATCAACTAATAGGTTGATGCTTTCAGCCACCCCAGCTGGTAATCCCATTTCCTCAAGAGACCCAAAATCATGGAATCGTCTCAATTCTGCCATTGGGATTAAATGAATAAATGTGATGATTTGATTCCTCTTGATCTTCATCAGTTTTTCGCTTAAATTTGCCAAGAGAACTCATATTTCTCCATGGCCCAGCATTATTATCCCAGGAGCCACCCATGGCTCCACTCTGGACTTCTTCCAGGGGCTTCCAACTTCTCCATACAACAGCTCCAGAATCTCTAAAGTCAACCCTGTGTCAACTATCATCTGCGATCCAGCTGGTATGGTTCTTTCTTTCTTGATCCTTAAGGGAATTCCCCAGTTTTCTAGGATTTCCGCCAGCATCTCTCATCACTTCCTACCAACTAATTGGTATTGAATCGGTACAATGCCATCATTGTATATCAGATTAATGAAGTTATTTCTCCAGTTCAATGGAACTTCACCGTCCTTCTGGTATACTAATGGTAACATCTGACCCAGGATGGTCAACATATTATCCTCAAAGTTACATTTAACTCCATACTTCCGCAGAAACTCCGTTCCAATCAGGATATCATAGTTTTGGTTCACCAAAACTATTGCTGGCGCAGATACCACCAATGACCCAAATTGTAGTGGCAGCGCACTATACACTCCACAAGAAACGGTGGTGTTTGGCCCAGCTGTTCTGTATTCTTTCTTGTGTTCCAAGTCCAGAGAGATCTTCATCTTCTTCATCAGCTTGGTTGATACAATATTGATGGGCGCTCCAGCTGTCAACTATCACCCTCACCCTCACTCAATTCACTTGAATATCTATATATGTACACTCAGAGTATTGTAATAGAGTATTTACTGAGTGAATTGCGGCATTATTAGTCAAATCTAGGGTATGAATAATCTGCGCTGATAATTCAGGAAATGATTCCTTTATCACGCCAAGGGGGATTGACAGGTTGGCCTCATCTAATCAAACATCTGCTAACTCATCAGGATTCTCAGAAGTCTGAATCTTCTCTGCCAGTTGTCAGGCATACAGCCAGGCAACTTCCTGAACTATCTTGGGGTCAATCTTCTTTGCCCTGGCTCTGGTCACGGCATTTATATCCATGTTGACCACTTGTTATAGCTGATCCTGCTCGTCATCTATGAACAGATCGCTAATATCTATCTCTTCATTCATGATATTGGGAGGAACAGGTTTTTCCGCTGCTCTAGATTGTTCCTTGTCTAGGCAGCGGGACCTTTTCCAAATCTTTGGCTACTGCTGTCTCTTTAGCCTGGACCACGTTAATTTGATCCTTTGGCTTTTTGCAGTGTGCGGCGAAATGTCCTTTCCCGCCACACTGGAAGCAGACCTTCTCTTTCTTATTTAACAGTTTGAAATCCTCAGGCTTATTTCCTGGCACAGTTCAGTTAAAAGTCTCCTTTGCTCCTTTGCTTCCCTTTGTGGGATTTGGATTTTGGACCAGATTGGACTTGAAGCTTCTATTCAGGGCATCAAACGTTGCTCCCAAAATCTTCAGGTTATCTACCATTTGTGAGGTAGTTATCTCAGTTGCAAATACAGTAGACATCATTTGATGCAAATCATGATAGGGCCAAAGGGCCGCTTGCAAAGCGATTCTTGCATCAAAGTCATCTAACACTTTCGCTCCAGCCAGGATCTGCGACTCCTGGTAAAATCAATCTGCAAAGCTTGCAAGAGACTCATCTTTATGGAATTGAATTCCCATAAATTCTTGCTTGGGTTTTGACATATGGGTTGGACTACCAAACTCCTTCATTATGGCCGCTTTCTCCTCAGCATACGACCAGCTGTCCCCCTCCAAGTGGGGTAACACTAGGTTCTGGCAGTCGGTGTCCAAACAGTTCATGACTGTCAACGCCTTTTGACAATCCCATATCCATTCATGGTCATGTCAAATAGTCGGAAAAATGCTGGGGCGTTATCCCAATGGAATGTTGGCAATTTTGGGCTTGCTCTAAATTCCTCCGAGTCATTTTGGGCTGATTCTCTTGGTTCAGCTACTCAGACTCACTTGTGGAGTGACTTTGGGTGTTATCTCCAAAATAGCATTAGATGTGGGCGGCATATTTCTTGGAGTATTCATCTTCCCAAGTATTGTTCGAGGACTTCCTCTTTGGCATCACTGGCCATATCAGGCTCACATGCACATCTGTGGGCTTTCAAATCCTCTACTTCTTTCATCAATTTCTCAATGTCTGCACCAGACTTTCTCAAATGAACACAATCTGCTTCACACTCCGTTTTCAGAAATAGGACCTCTCAAACGAGGTCTCCTTCTTTCCTCTTTAACAAGTTTACTTTGCCGAGTAACTCATTCCTGAAGTTGGCTACGTTTTCAACTCCTTCCTCCATCTTGGTTACTCACTTCTTCCAAGGCTGCAAACTCCCAATGGTCTGCTGAGTTTAAGGCATTCTGATTCACTGTGGCGATCTCAGTCCACAACTTGCGCATCTCTTCTTTATATGACATTATTGATAGATTCTTCTACTCAACTACCCCTGTAGTGAGCACCAACTTGTAAAAATTTACTTAGGAGTTGATTATCAGTTGTCAACCCAGTAACCTTTTTACTGCACAGGTTCAGTTTCCTCGTGCACCTGTGCATTGTAAAGAATATATTATCCAATAATAGTATGGAGACTATTATCCATAGTTGAGTTAGAACTATTATCAGGCCCAACACTTCAGCCAGTACTTCCGATTAAATACTTGATAAGTCATACTTTAGGGATTCGTTCCCTCTATTACTGTCCGCTTGATCTTTGTCAAGATCCTCTGATGACAGGCTTCTTTGGCCCAACACACTATCAGCAGCTAACCCTTATTTGTGGTTCCCTTCGTCTCTAGATCCCCAGTCATATCTCTACTCTTCTCTCTGAGAGTCTTCCAATTATTGCCTTCTTCAATAATCTTTGAGATGGAACTTCACACTGAATGCTGATAGTCTAACTATAGCTGAATCTACAATAAAACTAATAATGTTTTAATGTATGTTAATCTTGGTAGTAATCATAATATTTGTAGTAATCATGTTTTTTATTATAGTGAACCCCAGGGAATTATATAGTAGAGGATTCTGCCATCTAACCCTCAGTTGACACCTCTTTGATGAGATGGCAGCTGTTGCCATTGAATCACCCTTTCTTGTCTCAGCAGCGATGGTCTTCCCAATCCTGGCTAGGATTCCATTGTTGGACATCATCGAGACCTCAAATGGAAAGAGTCAGAAATGTGTCCCTAACATTTTCCTCTTGATCCAAGCAAACCAACCATAATTGGCTAGCGACCTGCTTAGGTAATGGGACTTTTTACCCATTATGGCAGGTCACCTCACTAACCAATAAATTCGCTAGTTGCAGGCAGCATCACTCGCCTCGCAATTCACTACTTATTCCCAATCAGTTGGTGATAAAACCCAACTGATCCCAATTGGTACACCTGATAGTTAATCACTATCAGATGCCCCTATTTCGTCAGCTGCTCCACCTGATGAGATATTAGGTATTCATCCAGATTGATCCCGATGGATACAACCAGGCGAATATCTCAAAATCCCCCAAATGTAGTTCCTCCAAAATTTGGGCCAACCAATTTCTGATTCACTTCACCTTAGGGAATTTTCCCCTAGTAACACCAGGTAATATAGCAGGCTGGGAATATGGGCAAAAGTCCCAACAGTTAATATAGCAGAAGAAACCATTAGTATCTTGGGACAACAGATCCCCATTTACTTTACCTCTAGTGGAATCCCAAAGGACCCATTCCGCTCCAGCCAGATCAATTTAGTGTATAGTGACAGGGTGATTCCTGTCCAATATTGGCTAATGAAGTGGAGGACCAGAGAGGCTTCCATAACCAGATTCTACAAGTACAAAGGTAGCCCGCTACAAGCTGAAAGCACTTTAACATACCTTCTGGGCATCAGTTCATAATAGGAACTGAGCTCAAAATAGATGTCCCTGAAGGGATATACAGGGAAATTGTGGACCCTACCAGCAAATGCGGCTTGAACCCCATGTGGCTCTGGGGCTACTGCTACCAGGAAATGGGGAATTGAAGGTATTGTTAGCAAATCTACAGAAGGAGTCAATGATTATTCAAAGGCACCGTGGTGGCATATTTACACGCTGACCCTTATTAATAGAGTTCACCATATTCATGACTTCAGATCATGGGAGGACCTTGGCCTACCAGTATTTTCACCATTTGGCATAATGGCAGTGGTTCTGAGGGAAGCTCTAACCTGATTATCAGAGTAACTGAAAGATAGGTTACGGCTTTATTTGAAATCCTGTATTATTTTTGCCTCTGATGACCATGCTTTGGGGTGCACCTGAGGGGTGGTGCATCGGGTAGACATGGGAGATCACCCTCCCATTTGTTCACGGCCTATTTGGCGCTCAAAAGTGGCGGAAGAGGTTGTCTCCAATGAGGTAGACATATTGATCGAAGAAAAGATGTTAGAACCGTCTAAGAGTCTGGTGGCATCGCCAGTGCTCATTATTAAGAAAAAAGATTGTGCAAACTGGGTGGTCATTGACTATTGAAAGCTCAATAGCGTTACAAAGAAAGATTCCTACCCACTTCTGCGGATTGATGACGCGTTAGATCAACTTGGAGGAGCTTATTTTTCTGCCATAGATTTGATACTGGGGTACTGGCAGATCAAATTGCCAGTGGCGGAACATGAGAAATGCGCTATAATCGCTTTGAAGGGCTTATTCCGGCCTACATGTATGGCACAGGGTTTGTGCAACGCTCCAGCTAAGTTCCAGCGTGCTATGGATATAATCTTAGGTGACTTGAATCTGTCCTGCGTTTTTTACCTCGATGATATCAACATGTTCTTATTACGTTCACTGAGCATCTTTACCACCTGAAACAAGTGTTCCACTGACTCGTTGATGCTAATATCAAGATCAAGCCCCAGAAGTGTCATTTTTTCAAATAGCAACTGGAATACCTTGGGTTCCTGGTGGACTCAAAAGGGCATAAACCACAGCTGGCGAAGGTGGAAGCTATAGTAAGATGACCCAGCCAAGTATTAACGAGATATCCAAGTGTTCTTGGGGATGGTTAAGATAGCGGTGATTTATTCCTAACTTCAGTTGTATTGGGGCACCACTCTTTGAGTTGTTGAAGAAAAACGCCACCTTTGACTGGACTGAACGTTGTCAAAACGCTTTCAATGCCTTGTGGACTGCGTTATCTAGTGCACCCATTTTGCAATACCCCAACTTCAAAAAACAATTCATAGTAAAAATGGATGGATCACTTTCTGCTGTTGGATTTTTGGCTTGAAAGGAGTCTCGCTGGTGCTTTTTGCCTTGAATACAATAAATGTGAGGGGCTTTTCGCACCACTTGTATGAAAATAATTGAAAGAAATAAATATGAAAAAGGGTTAGCTTTAATAGTAGTTTATTGGGCGCCGCGTGGGGGTAAAAGAGAGTATCCACTTAATAAATAGATAAGAGGTATTTAAAACGTTGAGGCTCAACATTTGGATGGCTTGTAAATTTCTGAATTAAGTGATATGGGATTTAGCCTAATGAAGCTTGGAAAATTTGCTTCACTATGGCTGAACGACTGATGATGAGTTAATCTTTGGCAATATGTACCTGCGGGGTAACAATTTAATAAATTTCAGCTAATCCCCTTTAGCGAGATTTATTGCACCCTGGAGGACTCCCACCAAACCTTTAAAAGGGGTGGTCCCCCTTTAGTGCTGGCTTTGAACTAGTTATGACTGGGGGGAGAACCCTTTGATGGACTCCCCAAGTTTACCCAAGAAGTCAGGAAAAAATCAACTTCCTGACTTGGCAATATTTGCCCAGTTAGTAGCTGTAATAGTGTTTCCCTGATTCGCAGGGTTCCACCAATAATCGGCCAGGGTCTTTGGCCAACAAAATCGTTATTTAAATTAAACTTGATCTCATTATAATCAGAATTATAAATGTCTGACATTTCCCCTTTTCAACTATTTTGCCCCAAAACATTCTTATCCTGGAGCCTGGAGGGCAAATTTCTGACATCGCTCCCCTTATGAATGTTGGGGGAGAATAAGGCCATAGGAAGCAGTCATGTACCCAATTGATGGTGACTCTGGAAGTGAGGGATTTGATAGAGTACTCATCCTCTCGCTTGTATATTACTGAAAATGGCCCTTACCAGATAGAACCGAGCTTCTCACTTCTAGGAGTCGTGCAGTTGTGATAATACAACACCAAGTCAGATACTTGGAAGGAAGGGAGAGGGGTTTAGAACTCATTAGCTGAATCAGCTTCTTTTGAGACCATCTTGGCCAAGTTAGTCATAGCTTCCGCTTGTAGTTGGATGAAATGTTGAGCCAACTTTTTCATGGCTTTCTCTGGGTCCGTTCTGTCAGTGAAAATATCTTTTGCTAATAGAGCTGGTATCCAAGGTTCTCAGCCATGCAATACACAGAAAGGGGACATCTTTAGGATGCAATGATAACTAATTAGATAGTCCATGAGTGCACTGGGTAAATAAGGATCCCAGTGGAGAGGGTCTGAATTGACCATTTTGTGCAGTATGGAGACCAGGGTTTCATCAACTCTTTCTACAGCACCATTTGTGAATGGTTTATAAGGGGCCAAGAAGAGTTGTTGCACTCACATGGAGGTGGCAAGGAGCTTCACCACTCAGGAGGTAAATTTTTTCCCATTATCACATAGGAGGACCTGGGAACATCCATGCCAGGTGAAAATGTATTGGTGTAAGAAGGTAGCCGTGGCTTTAGCAGTCTGAGCGGGGAGAGCTACAGCTTCAACCCGTTTGGTGAAATGATCAATACCAACTAAGATATAGTGATTGCCACCTGTGGTCTGATGGAGAGTACCTACCAAATCCAAACTTATGGTGTGGAAGGGTTGTTGCGGCGTCTTAGGTTGATACTAATATTGGGCCTTGAAGCAAGATTGTTTTTTACAGGTCAGGAATGCATCCAAGACTTCGGTTATGGTTTCTAAAATGCCCTCCCAGTAGTATCGCTCTTTTACCCACTCATATGTTTTGCGTACTCCGCCATGCTCCATGATAGTGTGAGACTCCAATGTGACAGGAACTCTCTCTGATGGCCTGAGGTAGAGCAACCAATTGACTCCTACCTTCTTATTTAACTTCCCATTTTCCACCTTAGTGTTTTGGGAATGTCAAGCTAGAATTTTTTGGACTGGTTCATCTAAATCAGCCCAAGCATCTGGATTCATGAGGAGATCATGTAGCCTCTATGCTTCATAATTGTCTAAGTGAAGAAGGGGAAGCCGCGTTAACCAATCTACATTCATGTGGCGCATTCCTGCCCAATGCTCAATAGTCATATCGTGATGCTGGAGCTTCAGAACCCAGCGAGCCAACCGCCCTGTGGGAACCTTCATATCCTGCAACCACTTCAGAGAGGCGTGGTTGGTGATCACTTTGAAGGGAGTTCCATATAGGAATTGGCGGTAGTGTTTGACAGCGAGCAGGACAGCCAAGCAATCCTTATCCGTGATGCTGTAGTTACGCTCAGATTTGGAAAGCATTTTGCTAAAGTAAAGCACCAGATTACTAACCCCATGCTCATCCAATTGAGCTAATGTAGTTCCAACGGCGTAGTCAGAAGCACCTTTGAATAACATGAAAGTTTTACTGTAGTCAGGGTGGCGGAGTATTAGCCTTTTTTGCAATAACTCCTTCAGAGTCTCAAAGGCGGCCTTTTTTTCAGCACCCCAATGGAAGGGGTGTTCTTAGTCAGGAGGCGGACAAGGGTCTCACTGAGCTGAGCAAATTTTGGGATTTTCTGATGATAATACCCCATAATGCCCAAGAATACCTGGATATCACGAAGGGTTTTGGTAGCAGGAATCTTGAATATTGCTTTGACTTTATCTTAGAGAAGTTGTATCACATCTTGTGAGATAGCGTTTCCAAGTAAATCCAACTTCCTCTGGAAAAAGGTACATTTGGAGGGCTTTAATTTGATATTAGTAGCCCGCAAGCGTTGAAACACCACCTATAGGTGCATGAAATTTTTGTTGGACGTCTTGGAGAAAACTGTGATGTCATCGAGGTAGATGATCACACAGCTCAGCTTAAGGTCCTGGAGAATGTGATCCATTGCCCGCTGAAAAGTAGCAGGCGCATTACACAACCCCTGAGGTAGCTGAGTGGATTGTAACAAACCCTCTCTGCAGTTGAGGGTGCACTTCTGATCCTGTGAAGAAAATTCCATCTGCCAGTACCCGCTATCCAAGTCCATGGTGGAAAAGAATTTAAGCCTAGAGCGTTGGTCCAGAGCGTCATCAATGCGGGGGATAGGGTAACTATACTTCTTGGTGAGGTTCAGTTTACAGTAGTCCATCACTACCCAATGACCTTCATTTTTCTTTTTTATCAATAGGAGAGGGGATGACCAAGGGCTTTGGGAAGGCACTATCAAACCAGCGTCCAGAAGCTGCTTGAATTCCTTCCTAATCTGTAGCTCCTCACCTTTTGATTTTCATTAGGGTTAAGCAAATGGGTCAAGCCTCCCCCACGTCAATCATATGAGTCCAACCTTTCAGATGCCATAGTCAGTGTCAAGAGCTGGAGAAAATGTCGCTGTAGGCCTCGAGAAGGGTGTGGAGTTTATCCAGCTCAGATTGTGTTAGTTCATCAGAGATATGAACGGAAGGTAGGGTACATAAAGACTGGTTGGCGGGTAAGCCCATATCCGCCATAGACCCAATAAAGTGAACTTGCTTTATTTCCTCAAGGGTAATCAGCATGCCTTTTTTGATCTCCTGATGATACATTAAAGCCATATTCTTCTGGGTGAGATTCCCTAGCAGGAGGTTGATAGGTCATTGATAGACGGGGTCTAGCACTCCTGGAAAAAATCTGGACTCTAAAGGACTTTCTCCGTTAATGCTAAATAGGTGCAGTAGGAAGTTGTGTGGGATTTTCAAGGTAATATTCGTGCGTCAACTACCCTTTAGTCACCATCCTTGATGACTACCTCTTCAGAAGCATAGAAAGGGATTCCCTCCAGGGTGTCCACTGATTGAGGCAACATTTTTGTATACTGTCCTGCCTTTGGTGTAATATAAGGATAAAGCGGAAGAGGGATACTCAACTGTGCAATCATACTCCTTTTTATTAAGCTCCTCTTTGGTCAAAATCAGTGGAACCTCGTCGTCAAGCAGGGAGAGATAACCCTGCTTCAAGTTAATATTCCCTTCATAATCAAGTATGAACTGGGTACCAATGAGTAGATCATAGGTATTGTTAACCAGGGTCACCATTGGAGCTGACAAGAGGAGCTTCCCAAAACGGATGGGCAAAGAAGAGTACGCCCTGATAGCGCAGGTGTTATTTGGGCCTGCAGTTCAAATTCTTGATTATAGTTGAGGTTGGGGGCCAGTTTAATTTTTTAATGAGTTTTGATGACACAACGTTTACTGGGGACCCAGTGTCAAGGATAGCCCTAACTTGCACTCCATTGACAACGACCTCCACTTTGCTTAAGGTTCCACCCAAGTTAGGGAAAGAGCGAGGACCTCCTTTAAACGGAGAGTAGAGGCAAGTCTTTTGGCAGTCTCAAGGTATTTCTCCTGGATTGACTTCAGGGTGTGCACACTCTGGGTGGATTGGATTATTGAGGCAATGAGCTGGTCGGCGTCACTAGTAGTGTCAATAACCTCCAGACCCCTCAGCACTTGATATGATAAGTTTGGTGGGGTATCCTCGCCATATTTACTCTCTCAGGGTTCAACCTGTCGGGTACCTCCACCTCACCTGAGGCTCCTAAAATTTAATAACCCACATCTTCACTACCCCATCCAGATTTGTCATCAGAGGGGTTATCGATGCATGTCAGGGAGTCCATAGGGTGTGTGGTAGATTCAGGGCTTCCCTTAGGGAAAGATAGGCTCTTAGGTTGCTCCTCCACTGTATTAACTTTTAATTGAGGTGATGAAATTTAATTGCTTTGACTTGGGCCTTGAAAGGGACAGGTTTGGGTTGCCCCATGGCCATAAGTTTTGGGCGAGGTACAGCTGGAGGAGATGCCAATGGGGATATAGATAGCACCTTAGCAGGATGCGACACTTCAGACACTTTAGAAGACTGCTCTGAAGAAGGAGGGGAGCTAGGCAAAGTGATAGCTAACTTCGCCAGATGAGCTTTGGAAGCGGAAGATAATGGAAGCGCTTTCCTGTCACTGCTAGTATCCCCTGCATCTCCTCACATGGGGGAGAATCACCTCGTGGTGACAGCTTCTTGCGAGCAGATTTCAAAGGGGAAACAGCCACAGAAGATGCTGGAGGTGTTATAGGAGATTCTTGCGTCAGAGATCCTTGCATTGTATTGTGTCCATAGAGGTCAACTACCACTAGTAAATCCTCCTTGATATCCCGCATATTTTTGAAGAAAAGCTTGATGGAAGATATATGCATTGCCAAAGAGGGATCAGGAGACAATCCAGCAAAAACAGCAGCAATAGTGTCATTGAGATGGAGCATTTTTACAAGCAGCAGAGTTTGGGCTTCATTATAGAACCAATCAAAGAAATAGCAAGTGATTCTCCCTTTAGTAGGCTAAGGCACATAAAGGCCTATGTTTGTCTTTTTAGACTCTGCATGGACCCAAAGTCTTCAATGAGGGCTTTCTTCACCTCCGCCCAGTTGCTGAGAGTGACCATTTATGGAAACATTATCTCCTGCGCCAAATGGATCAAGAAGGGAAGAATGTGTTGAATTTTTTGCTGGCATTGGCCCTTAAATAACGGATTCATAAACAAAGAGGAAGGAGGCAATACTGCCCCTGTTTGGGGTGAACTTATCACTGAGAGGGGTTTTTAACAGGGCATGCTTCATAAGGGCGTTAAGATGAGTGCTGCTCATCCTTTTAAAGCGAGACAAAGCACTGGCTAGCTGTTGTTCCATAATTGCTAGCCTAGGGCCAATATTGGCGAGGAGGTTGTGAGGGTAAATCACCCACCAACATCCCTTTTCAGTAAGCGCTTTGTGGTGTAAAGGTGCCAAAGTAGTTAGCACCACTTGTTGGATTTTGGGATTTATTGTGCTCGCTGGTGCTTTTTTCACCATAATTCCAACAATAATTCCGCAGGAGATGTAGTACTCTCTACTGACGGATTAATTGATTCAGGGGTTTTCTCAGACACCTATATTAAAAAATGATAAAACACTAATATACTAAAAAGTTATATTTTTGTATAATTTTTATTAGATGCGGCAAGCAGTAAAAAGCAAACCCTCTCTATATATTAACGCTTAGTATTTAAACTATAATGAGGTTTGAAGGGAAAATCAATGTGAAGTTCAGCTTGGGCTAGGAATAGCTGAATTAGTAATATTAAGTTTTATCCTATCAAAGCTCTTGAAACTTCCATTGTTCAGATGGAATGACTAATGGAACGTCAATTGCAGTTAAGATGTATCTGTGAGGCAACAATTTCATATATTTTACCCAATCATTTGGCAAGAAGGTATTTTCACCTTGCAGGACCCCTTCCAACCTTATAAAAGGGTCTGGTCTCTGCGATGTAGGTTGAACTAATTTGGTTGTAAGATGGAGAGGGACCTCCGAATGGCTCCTTTATTTTGCTGATGATTCAAAGTAACCTTACTACCCAAACTCATGCTATTTGCCTGAGAAGTATTAGTAAAGGTATTACACTGATTCGAGGGATTTCACCAAGAATTGGCCAGGGTCTTTGGGCCAATTTTATCGTTACTTTCATCCCAAACGCTCTTTTCACAATATCAGACTTGCAATTGTCTAACAGAGGACGGGGAGCATCTGGGTGGGTAGCATGGAAAGCCTGACTAACTCCAAACCTTTGGAACAATATTTGGCACAGAACCAACTATTCTCGTAGGCCAGATAGCCTTTCCACGCAATGAGGATTTGGACAGATTGCTGAGATTTTGGGAAGCTAGAATGACCTCCACTTCAGCCTCCTCTGCACCCTCGATCACAATAGGCTCTTTATCTGAAGGGATTGCCCTCTTGAATGGGGACAACTGAGACACATGGAAGACTGGGTGTTGCTTCCAATGGGGTGGCAATTTCAAATGGGAAGCTCCATTACCCAAATCTTCTTCCACCATGTGGGGACTCAAGCATTTACTTACAAACTTATGCGAGGGCACCTGCATCCACAAATGGTGCATGTCCAGCATGACATATGAGCCCACCTTTATTTCATGAGCTGTGAGCCGCTTCCAATCTGCAAACCATTTGTAGTCGCTTATAGCCTTGGTTGTATGCTCCCAAACCAAGGACTAGTGGCCTGAATATGCTGGGCATGGTCAGTGGCGGCTGGACTTCTGGGAGAAGGCACATGCCAACTGAAAATAAGGGGGTTGTATCCCAAGGTCGCTTTTTAGGGGGAAAACCCAGTGGAGGCATGAGTTCCATTATTATATGCAAACTGAGCGAGAGGACGGTCATTAGCTTAGGTATTCTGAGTGGCTGCAGCGTAGCATTGCAGGTACTGTTCCAGGATCTGATTAACCTGTTCAGTTTGTCCATCAGACTGTGGATGGTGTGCAATGGATCGACAGGGCATAATCTAAAAATTTGCTAATAGCTCATTCCAGAATTGCGCCATGAACTGGGGCCTGCAGTCACTGAAAATCTTCTGTGGGAGGCCAAACATAGATAACATATGGCGCACGAAGAGACAAGGAGTTTCCTCAGAAGTAATAGCTGAGGAGCATGGTATGAATAAGGAAAATTTTGTGAAGTGTTTAAAAACCATCATCACCACTGTAAACCCTTCGGAACTTGTAAGTTCAATGCTAAAGTCCACGGACACCAATGTCCATGGACCCTCTGCCTGCTGTAGGGGATGAAGGAGACCATTCCTGCCATACCGGTCCAACTTGGACCTCTTACAAGTTACACAGTCTGAGATCCATGCTGGAACAACCTTTGACAAGCCCGCCCAATTATAGGTACGCTTGATTATGTCAATACACTTCTTATTTCCTGGATGTCCAACTGTGGGAGGACTGTGATGAGCCTGAATACTTTAGCTCTAAGGAGAGGGGGAACCCAAACCCGCTACCAAAATTGAGTGAGGCCATCATCCAGAGAATACAAGGAATGTTTTGAATCAGGGAGGGACACCTGCTCCAGAAGGCACACCTCCCGCACAGGCCATTTGTGCTGCTAAAGGCTGAGAAATTAGGGGCGCGTAAGGATCTATGTCTGCTGCCAAAACCATGGGGGGTACACAGGATAAGATTTGGGTGGGTAGAATGACTGTGATCAGATCCGCCTCATCTGAGTTTGCAGGGCAATGCGTGGGATTGCGACTTAAGAAGTTAAGAAGAGCATTAAATGCTTTCTTTAAAAACTCATATTTTAATTAAAAGCTGCACAAATCCCAGTAGGTTAGGGACTGCCAGTGTGCCTACTTCTGTGGCTTGCAGAAATAAAGAAGGGCTTGATGATCCGTTTGTACTATTAACTCATGCTGAGCGCCCTGCAAGAGATACCGCCAGTGGGTCAAGGCCCAAGCCACAGCTGCCAACTCGTTATCATAGATGGCCCAGGAATGTTCAGTGGGAGAGAACTTGCAGGAAAGGTAGGTGACTGGGTGTCCCAACCTATCATTCTCCTGGAGCAAGACATCCCCAACTGTAACGGATGACGCATCACATGCTACTACATATGGTTTGGAGGGGTCCGCATGTTTTAAGATGAGGGGAGACAAAAAAACCTCTTTAATCGACTTGAATGCCTGTTAGCACTCAGGCGTCCAACAAAAGGGGACATTCTTACCTGTGAGAGATGAAGTGGGGAGGCTAACTGGAATATGGCGGAAGAGAATTTTTAAAGAATATTATTGTGCCCAACAAGCTTCTCAATTCTTTTTGGATCATTAGAGTCAGCCATTTGCAAATGGCATCCAGCTTGCTGGGGGAATGGCGTACCCATCTTTTAAGATGAGTATGCCCAAGAAGGTGAATTCCTCCCAGTAAAACTCACATTTTGAAGGATTGACAAACAGGCCCGCCTTATGTAAGACAACCACTACCGCCTCCAAGTCCTTTGCATGTTGTTCAGGAGTAGATGAGTGTACCAAGATATTGTTAATATATGCGACAACGCAGGTGAACTGGAGATCACTCAGCACACTATTGATCATCCTTTGAAATGTGGCTGGCGCATTCTTTAGCACAAAAGCTATCATAAAAATTGGGATATAACTCGTTTTGTTTAGATTGCAGTAAGCCATTCCTGACCTTCCATCACCCAAATCTAATTGAAGGCATCAACAAGATCGAGTTTTGAGAGCACACGCAACTTTGTAATTGCTTGGCCAATTGCCTGTTCCAAAGGCAGTGGGTAGGGATCATGGGCCATGAGTTTGTTAAGGTGGCCGTAATTCATGCAGGGATGAAGGGAACCATCAGCCTTCTTGGCAAAGACGATGGGAGAGGCAACAGGGGATGTCTCTTTGAACAAATTCTTCTTAATCATGTTATCAAACCATGCATGAGGGCAGCCTCCTCCTCATCTGTATGCGGGTACAGTGAGCAGTTTATGTTTACCACTTGAACTGTTGTCCAGAACCCCAATTCAAATTCTGTACGTGGGGAAGACAGTCCGCCTTCTCAGAATCAAAAATACTTTGATATCCCATTAACGCTTCAGGAAAATCTGATGGGAGGCCCATGGGAGAAAATAGGGAAGCAACCAATCCACGTGCTTAAATTTTAGTAAGAGTTTCCAGTAAAAGAAACTCGCCCTCCATCTGACCATTTTAGAATGACATTATATTAAACAAGGTGAATCCATACATGCTGCCAACGCCACCAGCTCACACCCAAAATTACTGGGAACATGAAATTATTCATCGCTGAGAAATGATTGCAAAAACTAAACTGATGGACTGAGAAAGGTACTGAGCGCTGAACTTTATATGATGGCTGGGAGGCCAACAAAGCAACCATCACTGCAGGACCCAAGTCCAGGTCAAGAACAAGCTGGTGGATCAACTCTAGAACATAAAATTACCTGCTGCTTTAGTGTCAACTGAGAATTTTAAGGAAACCTGGTGTGCTCTAATACTAATTTTCATTTTCAATAAAAAGTAGGCAGAATTTTGTTTATTGGCGGATACTGTCATTTCTGAAGACACTGAAGAGATTGCAAAAACAGGTCAACCCAAGCACATTGACTCAGGCGCAGGGATGGCGTCAGGGCCTGGGACCAATACAGATACTGATTCAGTTTCAGGAACAGAACCCAAAGCCAAGTCGGCAAATCCAATCATTAAGTTCCCATTTTGAGGGTGTTCTGAGGGGAAAGTAAAGGGTAATGGAACAAGTTGGCCATGAAGAAATTCCTCCAAAGCCATCTGAGAACTACTTATAAAATTGGCAATTAACCAAACAATCAACTAAAGGCAGGCTACAAACTGAACATTCATAAGGAAGTTGGTAACCACTGCGGCGCCCATCTCAATGTGGAGGGCAGAAATGTCTGAAAATAATAGGCGGTCAATTATGTCAGGGCAATAGCAGATAAAATTTAGACTGGCCTGCCAGTTAGGATGCAGAAGCACCCAAAAGGTGAGCCAGACGCCAGGGGCGTTTCCACACAGATGACGTTAAAGTGTACTGGGATATATATAACAAGGGTGTGGTAATGGGCCGTAATTACAAAATGCAACCTGGAGAGAAACCAGGCTGTTGCAGCCCCAGGGCCATGGGCCTGGCTGTATGGAGTTGTGAAATAGGGGAAATTTCCATAAAGGTCTTGCCACAATAAGCCCAAGTGACTATGGCAGAGGTCAAAATTAAAAATATGACTGAGACAACACAGTTAATACATGGGCCACAGGGCCACTTTGTAATTGTCACAGGAGTTTGGCAAGAAAAATTAAAACTTAATCAAGTTAGTTCAAGCGTGGGAAGTTTTTTATTGAAGATAATCAAGAGAATAAACCATCAATTTTCTCAGTGTGTTACTACTGCTTAAATATACAATCAATTATGGTGAATAGCTTAAGTAGGCGCAGGATTGGGGCCCTCAAGATTTGGCCTAACCTGGTGAACTTTGAGCGAGGGGGAAAATTAACTCAAATTGAACTAACTTTGAAAGTATCATTGGTGGGCTGAGTTGCTGTCAGTTCATCCACAGACATCCAAATTGCCTTTTTCCTTTAATTCTGAAGACTAGAGCGACGGCGTCTCACCTAATGGCAGTGGGAACCTCCCAGGGCCACCCCATGTAGGGGCGGTCCCATGAGGTCAGGAACAGGTTTGGGGCGCCCAACATGCCCACACCCAGTCACTCTGGCATCCATTTGACCAAGCAAGAAATGTTGGATGGGGGTTTTGATACTGCTAAGGAGGTTTTTGAACTGGTGGCGGACTTTCCCAATGGCCTGATGCCATTGGCGAGCTTTTCCAAAGATTTAACACTAGCCACTTTGTTTGCCAAATTTATGTGCCCGTCAGGCTTTGTTGCCAAGGTTTTGGGACTCTTGGGCTTTGATGCTAAAGGCTTGTTGCCATCAAATTCATTTGCACCTTTATCCCCATGTAGATGCCAATTTCCTATGAACTCAGCACAAATTCCTAGAATTCGCCATACTAATACAGCTGAAGTCAATACTGGGATGGGCGGTGGGGTCCTTAGAGGGCAAGCTGTTACCCAACGCTCATACACCATGTGGGAGAGGTCGCCCTGGGAGACAAGAGGGAGAGCTTGCCTTCTAGGCCCCTTTTTTGATGGGAGCAGGAATACCACCTGGTCCAAGTGGAGGGGGCACTCCCCCGGACTTACTGTAGTAAAATGTTAAATTTGTTATAGAATAACCAAAAACCAACTTTATATTATAAAAGGTTATTATAAAAGTTCTACATGTCACAATTTATCCAAAAACATATATTATAAATTTTAATATCTAATGATGAGTGGTAATTAAAAACTGATTATCAAGTTTATAATATTGAAAAGGTTAACAAGTAAAAATTATACAGATATAATATTTTTATCTGATGAATTTTAAAATTTAATATAAAACTAACAAAAGCTTTTAACAAAACTCTGATAATAATATTTACATCAATTCAAACAAAATTTAATAAAAGTATATACCATAATATTAAGAAACTATTGCTTTAGATATATAAGTTATTTGTTATGAAATGAATTTAAGCACTTATATCTTTTTATTAAGGTTAGAAACAATATTATAATAAGTACAACATTAATAAAAAAGTAACATAGGTTACAGTAATAAGTTTTATATATTAGTTAGATGTAACTTACCTTTGATTTGCTGTTGGTGTGTTAGTTAAAAAAATAAAACTATAGTTATTGGCCTGACCTTGTTAAACATTTTACTTCTGTTCACAACACAATAGTGATATTACCTAGCATTGCTCAGGTTTAATAAAAATTTGATTCAAATAGAGATTTTATTTTGATTTTATATCGTAAAGAAACCACTAAACTGCTTACCCAAAACCATTAAACATACTAAATCAACCAATCACAAGTTTCTTGGTAAAACCAAACCAAATTATCAAAACAACCAAAAACCACCAAAAACTTACCAAAACCAAATAACTTATCATACCAGTCAATCCCTAATCACTTATTGAAACCATCAAGCTCATTAATTACCTAAACTAACAACTTCTTGGCAAACCCATTAAAACATTTGAATCTACTGAATATTAAACTGCTCAGCTGTAACATTATACTGATCACCATTGAAAACATAAGGGATTTCACTTCTTACATAAAAACTTTTTATTTTACAATTGTAAAATATAAAAACTAATTTAGAAACCTTTGCAGGCATGCGCACAACAACTCACTAAAGTTTCATCATAATTGGATGAATGGTATAGGAACACATAGAACATGAACAAATAAACATTCATTTTTAACAGACTTTAAAAAAATAGAAGATTCTTAATTCAACCTGTATATTTTTTGTTTTTTTATATTTTTCCCTAAGTTTGTTTGCGCATAACTCTGAAACTACTGGACCAAATTGGATAATCTTTTTTAAAATTAAAGGAGATACTCCAACTTAGGTCTCATTTTACTTTTGTAAGAATTTTTTGGAATCTCCATGCTTTATTTAGAAAAAACGAGATATAGTAAGAGGGAAGGGAGGAATATAAAAGATTTGGCCAAGCTTAAAAAGACTTAGAAGGTAGTCTGCTAGCCAGCTAGCATCACTGACCATTTCTGGTCAGAAATTGCCATTGCTAACCACAGTTCTAGCTCTGACGGGCTTACAGGCCATTGGACTCTTAATTGATTTGTTGCTTTGTCACATATGAGTAATCCAGCGGTGAAAGCCAGTCATGAAGCTTTATAACACCTGAGAATGAGGTGAGAATATTTTGGAATCTTCTGGAGCTGATTTGATAGAATCTGAATTGTCTTCAACACTAAATCCTTGTAATGGGGCGCTCTTTGCCAAAAATTTTGGAAACGAGTGCCAAGTGTACAACCCATATACAATAATGGTAGAAGAAGGCATGTAGCTGGATTGAGGATGTTCACAGGTTTGATGTAAAAAACAGGTCTTGCAATGAGTGCATTTTCTCTGACAGCTTAACGTTTGAAAGGAGGTACATCATTGTAAAGCAGTACTTGCAGAAAACAGCGCACTCATGATAGTGGTGGCCAATATCTGCTTCCATTTCAGCGCAGATGGGGCAGTCCAAATGTGGGTAGTCCAATCTTCTATATTTACTGGAATTTGAACGCTCAGTGTAGGATCTGTTAGGTGACTGAACTTTGCTTGGATGTAACCTGATGGGAATTAAGGCCCAGAATTAACTCCTTCAGGGGGTAGTTCATATTGTGGCCTTTGGATGCCAAGTCATCGAGGATTTGTGGTAGAGTAGGTTGATTGCGCCCAAATTTTAAGAGCGGTTTCCCATATTTGACCAGGGTAGACCTAAAGAGGATTTGATGGCCTTACTTGAAAATTTGTAAATAATTCAATTATTTTCCTCCCAGCTAGTTGCAGAATTCATGGTAGAATTATGGGAATTTACATCCATATAAATCTGGTTGGCATCACGTGTTGAAGCTTCAAGCAATCAATCACTTAGCCTCACAGATAAAATGTGCATAACTTTCAGTAGTAAGAGCTGGCTGTTCGTGCAGATAGTCTGGGGTGGGTCACCATCCACTCACACAAGGAGTGAGAGGAGACCAGCTCCTGAAGGCTTTGGGCTCTAGCCCAGTTAACGTTCCACACTAGGGTCAGGAAGCGCATGTGCATTTGTGCCAGTTGGAGGAAGAGCTTGGCCCATACCCTACAGGCGTGGGACTCAAAATCAATCAGGCCCATTCCCTCTTTGCGCTTTAATTTGAACAGGTGTCAAGGGCAATTGGCGCTGCTTTTGCCTTGAACCATAGGAAGGTGCAAGGCAGAGTATTGATTTTATTCTCAAGGTTTGAGCTCATCAGAAGCATTTGGGCAACATACCAGAGTTTTGAAAAATGAAGATGTTGACAGCCAGCAATTTTTCCTCGAATTTGAGGCGCGCATGCTTCCAGAAGGCTATACAGGCTGACAGACTAGACAATACCTCCTGTTCAGTTTCAAATACTTACAGACCCTTATTGTTGAATAAGATTCTTAGGTAGCGGATCGTCTGGGTGTTCCAGTTTGGCGCTAGATCAGATGGTGGGTGAAATTAATTACACTGATCCTCATTATAACGGTTTTGTCCAGGTTAATCTTCACGTTTGACGCTGATTTGTATAGGCTCAAAAGCTCCTCAGTGTCTTGAAGGTCATTCAGAGAGCTAATCCCAACTATGGTGTCATTGGCGAAGGCTTGCATTTTCAGCGGCCACTGGTTGGGTTGGACGAGGCCCCAGAGTTTCACATCTGCTGCTTTCCAAGAGGATGTTGTCTGAAAAGGTGAATATAATTGGTGACATTGGATTGCCTTGGTGGAGACCCTGGCCAATTGGGATCTCATTGATAAGGCCATCAGCAATAATCACCTTTGTTGTCAGCCCAAAATACAGAATTGAGATCCAGGAGTGAAAGCGTCAGGGATACCCACTGCCTTCAACGCCACGTGCAAGAAGGTCACACTTCCCGATTGTAGGCCTTCTCCATGTTGAGAAACATAAGATAGCCATGTTCAGATCCTCGCATGTCCTGTAGCACGTTATGGATGGTATGATACTGTCCCAGATGGTGCGTCCCTTGATAAACCAATGTTGGGCCTGATGGAGGGTATGTGGTGCTGTTTCCATAAGCCTATTTGATAAAATGTGCGTTAGAAGTTTGTGATTGGCGTTGGACAAGGCAATTGGGCGCCAGAGCCAAAGTTGCAATGGAGCCCCTTCTTGTACAGAAGTACAATTTTTGGTCTACTGGCACCCAGAATCTGGCGTCTGGTTTTTAAGCAGGAGTTGAAAAAGCTGGCGAGCTCCTTCATAATACAGTCAGAGAAAGCGCTGTAAATTTCTGCGCTCATATTGTCAGGGCCCAGAATTTCTTTTTGGTAACTCCTTTAACACGCACTTGACTTCCTCAATCATTATTTCAGCAGTTAACTTTAGACTTCATCCAGTTAGCAGGCCACAAGCGCCAGCTTGTCCAGGTCAATTAGGTCTTCTGTTGCAGCATAGCTATTCTCTCAGAACTGGAATAATTCTCTGTAGAAAATTTTCAATCTCACTCTTGTTTATTTCAGGATTGTAAGATAATTCACCTGACCGTGTTTTCTCCTCTCAGATCTTGGTTTTGATCAGATTTCCTTGAGTGAAGCTAGGCCCTCCTAGGTCATCATCCCCACGTGGCTTTGATACTATAGTATCTTTCACCTGGCGCTCCAAGTCAGGTTTGGTCATTAAAGCCCAATAGCTTTTGTGTGTCATTCAATACTCGCTCCACCAGTCTTTGCTGTCCCACTGAAAGCTTTAGGCTATCCAGGGACTCCTTCAGGTGCTTCGAGACAGCAGTTCATTTGTAGGCTCTTGCTTTCTCAAACTTCATGCTATCATGCTTGATTTACTCCTTGATTTGGGCCCATCATTCCAGGTGATCAATTCCTTGTTGACAATCCAAGTAAATTACTAGTAGATCAAGTCTAGTTTCGTTTGTTCAGCGCCACTCCCCATCCCTCACCATGGCTGGTGCAATATGCCACCCTTTGTTCTTTGAGGGTTCACCTAGGTCAATCTTCACATGGAAGATCATATGGTCACTTTCAAAATTTGAGCTGACTTCGCTATTAAATGTCAGCGGCTTGAGGTCAGACAACATGAGCACGTAGTCCAGGCGTAAACCAGTCTGCGGTGCTCTGTTATATCTATACAACCACCTTGTGAGGTTAGTGGAGTCGTCATCTTCTTTGTCAATTGTAAGGCACATCCCTGATTTGACCAGGTACTCTAGCATATCCTTGCTTTACAGTTGGGGAGCTCACTCGTCAGGAACATATCCTGACTTGCATAAGTCCAACAGTTCAGGTCTTTTGGTATGACTGTAGTTTTTTGGTTAGCACCTCCAATAAATTTTTTAAAAAAGTTTGGTTTTTGCGGAACTTTGGTGAGGCGTACACTGCTACCAATCAGAGGCTCTTTCCAGTTTACATATCAGTGGCTTTGGCCACTAAGATCCATCTGGCGTGATTCTCTTCCACAAATACTAGGTTGATTTTCTTGTTCAGTGCAAAAATGGCCACATGATCCGTTCAAAGGGCTTGACACTCAATCTGGGGGGACCACAGGTGGCTTGTTGCGTTGCAGTTTGAGTTTGGTGCCATTTTTTAGGCTTCCTGCTTGCATCTCCAAAATAAAATTTATATCAATAATATTATTCAATTTAAAAATAGTTTTGCTTCTTCCTCCTCGTCTGTATGCTTGCTATCCCTGAGCATTCATGGTCACTATAATCATTTCCTGTCATGGTTTGATGACATAATTATGAGAACCAACTTAAAAGATAATGCTAGTCGTCAGGAGGCTAAAAAGGTGAAGTTGGCAGGCCTTCCTGACCTCAGGCATACCCTAGATCAGCGCTGGGTTTGGCCAATATATGCCCAGGTCAGTCTTGGGGATGTGCGTGATGCTCAGCCTTGTGTTGTGGCAAGGGCATTAAAATGCACTAGCTATATCTTGAATGGCGACAGTTTGATTTGGTTGCTCAGCAAATGGGGTCTCAAAACCCGTTCAACTTTTGAAATTTTGAAATTAGGTTATTCATGCCTCCAATCAATTACTTGAGTTTGGGCATTCTCAAACTATAGTACCCAAGCTGATGGAAGTGTGCGCTTATTGGTGCACTTAGGCTTAGTACCACTTCCACTGATGGTCGATTCCTCACCAATTTTTCAAATATTCTCCCTTGAAACCAACTTTCCTCATTGGTTGACTCCTTTAATAAGATTTCCTATTCTTTTACGTTTGTTTAAAATTTATTGTTACTGGTTCAGACCTGTTTGTGGACCTCTTCAGGGAGGTCTTTAATAATGCTGGCCATTATATTTTCACTAAAGGATCTACAAGATCAAGTGCACCATTGGGCCCCCTTGGTCCCCTCAAGACTGAGGCACCCAAACCCTCCAGCACAGATCTTCGCTGGGTTATGCCCTCCCCGTGGGGACCACCCAAGTGTTACTGTTTATTAGTTTCCAAATACTTTATACCGCGCTATACATCCTTGCACTGGGTTACGTTGGCCCTGGCGCCCTATGTAGTGCCCCTTTTACCATAATCCTATTTAGTGGGGCCCTGGCGGTGTGGCTGTGCACCGCGCAACACCTCATTGGGAACTGGAAAGTTACAGACACTCTCCTTACATTTCTGGTCACCTGACCCATGGGTATGAGTATGATTGAGTTTGTCTAGGTTATGGATGGAATTGCAAAAAAGTTGGTGCTTTTGGCAGCTGAGGTCACTGATAGAGAGTGTGGGGCCGTTGGCACTTTGTGATGGCGGTTGTTAGGTATGGGGCTTTTATTGCCAGGTATTTTGTGCACTGGAAACTCCGTAGCCATCCCCATCTCCTTGTCAATTGATAGCGGCAATGGTTTGAGAACCAACTTAGGGAGAGTTTCTGACACCCCAGCTTGAACTGGAGTGGCAGCAGCACTCACTGATTGCTTATCATACCTTCTTTTGGGTTTCTAAGCAGAATTAATACTTTTTGCAAGGGGCGTGCAGCCAAAACTGCTTGTTTGGCCTCCACAGAGGGCTAGGTTGTCAGTGCTAGGCTTTTTTGCAATGGTTTTCATGCTGACTTCTTACCCATTTTTTGCTTTTTGGGCTTGTTTGATGAATTCATAGGAGCTGGCAGCGGTTGGCCTATCTTTGATAACTTTTTAAAGCTGGCTTTTTGCCAGCACGCCTCCTTTTAACCGTCCACTCAACTTGTGATAAGCGGGGTGCAACTGGGTCAGGGCCTGTCCCTTTGTCCATTTTGTACGCCTCAGGGTTAGGGTTCATGAAGGATTCATCATCCGCTTCAGGTTGCTTGGTCGCTTCCCTCACCCATACTTCTTTATGGGCAACGTCCAGCTCTTGTTGCTGACGCTTCATGTCCATGACTTCCGTTAGGTACTGCAGGAGCCATTCCTTGGCATTGGGATGGAGTAAGGTTTTTGTCCTAACTTTGGTGACACCGCCAACTGGATTGAAGTCAAACTCTTGGGGAGTTTCCCCCTTTTTGTGTTGACATTGGGCCATCGTGTGGTCAGTCTGATAGTAGAACTGGAACATCTGTTTGGCATCTTCCTATTCCAAATAAACGACTTAATTGAGGCCAGGAAGACGTATGAATTGGGGGAGGGCGATTTTATTTGACTTCATCCATGGAGCCAGTTCATAGAGTGCCTCCACAGTTTGGGGGAAAGACATTAAGTGATATATTTACTGCCTGCCTAAATTCCCAAACTTCCCTGTAGTACAAGAGGTTGGTCTTATCAACTCATGTACCCATTTTCTTTCCCAATCCATTGGCAGATTATGAAACGTAACCCATCAGGTGATTTAGTTTTCATAACGGGTTGGTTCCATTAACAGGTATATGCCTTTGTATTTGATCCTGATTTCAAGGAGTTTCTTCCGGTAAAGCTCACCTGGGATCACAATGTTGATGTATCTGCGTTTGGGTACCCAGTGGCAGTTAAAGTCTCCACCTGTCAAGACCCCATTGAGTTTGTGGGTAATCGACATTATTAAATCAGACCACTCCTACTCCTCCACCAGCTGCAAGTGAATTCAGATAACATATTTCAGGTACAACTTAGATGCCTGGCAATCCGTCAAGCCTCTGCTGATAAGTTGGTTTATGTAATTGATGTGGCTTCTGACCCCATACCAAAAGTTCTCATCAGTTTTGGCTGCCATGGCACTGTACGCCTTGAATTTTTGGGTGGTTTTGGTGCGTTGGCTGGGGTTTTATCCTTTATAAACCAACTTAGTGATTCATTGAGGCTAAACTTTGGTTAAAGAAAGCTTGGACCTGGCATATGTTAATACCTCATCAATTTATATTCATGGCCTTCGATGCTCCAATATCCAAGTATTGCCAGCTGAGGGCGTCAGCTGGCGAGAACCCCAGATAGTACCAGTGGAGGGCAGCTTCAGGCCCACACGTTGGATGAAGGTATTAATGTAGGGCCTCCAGCGTAATTGAGTTATGCTAGCACCAGTCCCTCACCATGATGCTGTTTCAGCCCCTATTAGTGAATATTCTCACCATGGCAGCCAGTATGTCTGCTTCTCTCCTCTGGAAAGCCTTCATGGGAGCAAAACCTTCAGCAGCACATGGGGCAGAAACTGATGGCTCTGGTAATGACTGTTTCCAGTCACAAAGGGTTTAGATGAAAATGTCCGCTTTGAACCACTTGCGCCCTAAGGTCAGGAGTCGTGACCCCCTTCATCACCACTGCTGCTTGTGGAGAAACTTCATGTTCCATCCACGTTTGGAGAATCTAGGGGTGAACCCCACAGCATCCCAGTTGGCCACCTCTGCAATTGTGGTGAAGTCTCACCAGATTTTCCATTTTGAAATGAGGAACATGAAGCCATGGAGAGTTTCATGTATAGGCTTTGTTACCCCTCAAATCCGCCCACTCATGAACCTGCTCAATACTAGCGCCTACACAGAACCAGTTTTTTATTTCCAAAGGGGTAAACCCGTTAGTGCACCAGTTGATGGCCTCCTCCGGTGACCAATCCTGGGAGGGCCCCCACTCTACACCCTTCTCCTTTGGCAGACCTGCCTTCATCAGGGCAGATGCAGTTGCTAGAGGAATGTGGGTATACAACCAGCGCAAGGCTTCAGTATCCTTAAACCTGGCAGTAATCCATGGGAGAGCCTCCTTGGGGGAGAATGTGGTGTTATACCATTCCAGTGCTATTCCAATTGGAAGGGCATGGTGAGCCCATTTGAGGGCGGTTGAAACGTTCAGAAAGCATTTCACATATGTGGTAAGTTCCATTGGTAGGAGACCTGAACTCCTGACAGCTTGGGCGAATTTCACTGGTACTCCAGCTTTGGTGTACTCCATTGCATTGTGGAGATCAATGCTGGCTTCCATCCAGGCTCATGTATACATGGGATTCATACCCTCTTAGTCTGTGGCCTCTATGATTGGTGATTGAGCGGAAGTTTCATCCATTCAAGCGCATCTTCAGTATGAAAATGCAATGTTTTTAAAAAATGCTGCCATGTCCAGAAAGATTTAGATATCTAGCCAGCGTTTGGTAGCCCTGGTATAGAACTTATGATCTCTCCAAATGGCAGCAATTGCAGGAATAATAGCTTTTATAATTCACTGAATTGCTGTGGAGTATGGGAACTGAAGTGCCTCCCACTGCTTAATATTATGGGAGGAAACCCCGTGATGCATGACCATATCCTTTTGCAAAAACATATACTTCATGGGAGCTCTTCTGATGGCTTGACTGTGAAGGTGGGGGTTGATCCCTCTGGCAAAACTTTTAATTTTTTGACAAATTGGCCTGGTTGTCTGATCTGTTAGATTTGGTTCTTAATGCTACTGTTCCCACTTGAGGTTACAGCCTGATGAATTGGGTAATTGAGAAGTATAAGTTTGGGTGGGGAGAGTTTCCGCCTCTGAATGAAATTTTTCAGGGATGCTTCCTGACAAATTAGGTGGGTGAGCAGATTGTTTTTTGATGGGAAGTGGCCCCAACCTGACTGAAGATTTTTTGGGAATTTGACCCAATAAATTAGGTAATTGTTCTGTGTAGATTAGGACAGAATCAGATCCTGATGTGACACTAAGATCATTGGGACTTTTAGCTGGCATTTTTTTAGTGAAATTGGTCACGCTGCCAGGTTGATATCTGCATGGGAATTTTCCTGGGACTGATTGACCTGATTTTACTGCACCCTTCCAAAATTCTCTTTGGTAAGTCCAGTGGGCTTACTAGGGGCAGCAGATGGTGACTCTACCATTGGTGAGTCTTCACAATCCTGATGGGCTGCTTGCTGTGTCACTGGGGTTTGTACCCCCATTGGCGCCATGTTTAAAATAAGTAGGAGAATTGCACGCTGGGAAGGGTGCCAATTTACCATGATGCAATTGGGTATTATCACCAACAGCACCATGGGTGTCAGCAGTGGTAAATGATCTGATAGAGCCACTTTCCATATTGGCATGCTTTGAGAAGGCTTTATTGACTAAAATTGTGCGCTGCTTAGGTGCAGAAATAGGTGCTAATTCGTTTTAAGGTGATCAGGCACCATTGCTGATATCCCTGTGGGTGGAGTCAATGGAAAGTCATCAGGTGGATTATTCACAATTGTGGCTTACTTTACTGTGTGTATTTGGAAAACTGTTAGAGTGGAAGCAAGCTGTCCATTTCTTTGTGCTTAGCACTGATGGGTGGAGAGTCCTACTTACTCTAGCTTGGTGGCTATGGGGTACTGCTCTATAGGCGCAGTACAGCCTTAGCTGGCGGGGTATTTTCTCTGGTCTTTTTCTGGTAAATGTGGAATTAAAAGTGAGCTTAGCAATAAAAAGATTGCTTTTGTAAGGATTGGTCCAGTAACTTAGAAGTAATTTAGTATATGTATTATAATGACTGGAAGCAATGGATTTAAATTGTGGGACTAACATATCCTTGGATAAAATCATTTTTAGCATAGGTGAATTTTGGAATTTGAGATGACCACATAATCCAACCTTTTAACTGATTAATAAATTTGATGATTAAGTTATAATCATACAGTATTGGCAACAGTGGCCAACTGATGGGATTATTGTCAGGCATCATTCCCAATGATATTAGAGGTCACCTACTGATGAGATTATCATCAGCAATCATCCCCAACAAAATTAAGCAATAATATAATATGGTAGCAACACCCAATAGTCAAATTATAGGGAATCATTCAGAGTGGAATGAATGGGGAGTCATTGGAAACTACTAAAGCGTTCAAACACTGGAGGTAGAGAGTAGGATTGTCATTGGACAAAACAATTGGTTTCAAGTCCCTAATACCAATTGTTTGGTCACCAAACAGCTGAGGATTACGCTGCCTAAGAAACTCAAGGCAATGATACCTGACGAGATTTGGTACCTAACACTTGAGGGTCAAACCATCATAGGAGTACAAATAATTCCTAACGGACAGCTGAAAAGTTGTATGTTGATTTTAACTATAAACCCCCCCCAAATATTCCCTAATAAAAGTTGACAAAAACTTGATAATAACTTAGTTGTTTTACATTAGTTGTTTAACATTACTTATAAGAGAAGAGTGCAAGAATCATATATCCTTAGGTTGGTTTTATCAAGTCTCCACTTGGCTCTGCAAAAAGAGAATAGGGAAAGCGTTCCCTACCAGTACCAAAATATCTTTAAGAGAAAGAAGCACCTGTCTAGCGTTGAACAATTCAATCAACATGGCTTTTGAGCATCCAACTTTAATAATAGTCTTCATACTATTATTGGCCCATTTATTCAATTTTAATCAAATCAATGCAAGTATCCACAAATCTGTGCAGTTGATATATAGGGTCAGAAGTGAGCAACCATCCAAGCACCCTTATTTAAACAGTGAAGTGTCAGCTTCAAATCAACTTTTGACTTGATATATATCCCATGGTGGGGGGTATATTCAAAATCTAGGCAAGTATGAGTTTATAGCATTATGAGCTTAAAATTATTAAAGAATCCTATCATTTTTGTATAATTTGACTATTAAAATCAACTAAATTTGATGAAATGAATTACTGTAGATGGTAATCAGTAAATTTAGCATAGATTGAACAATAAAATTAACTAAAGTTAATAAAATTAATTATTAGTATATTTATTATAAAATAATAGATATAATATTTATACAATTTTTCTTATTTTTGTTATATAAAAATAGTGAGGGTTCAAAAATATTATATAGAGATAGTGATTTTAAAATAAAATTGGGAAAAAAGAGTCACAATCATCTAGTGCTAAAAAAAGAGCCTCTTTTAAAAAAGGCTCTAAAAAGTATAAAATAATTGAGAAATTATGAATATTCAATAAAACCATTTTTGAAGTTGGCACCAACTTCCAGTCTGACTTATAGAATTTTGATCACAACACAAAATAAAGCTTATATTGAATGGGTTTAAGTGTAAACTATATGCAACTTAAAATATATATTTTGTCTATACTTTAAAGTTTTTGTTAACTGTGCTGAGTATATATACTATAAATGGCTATTATAGGCACTTTAAAATTTGCCGCTGACTTCAAAAAAGGTTTTATTGAATATTCATATTTTCTCAATTATTTCATACTTTTTAGAGTCATTTTTAAAGGAGGTTCTTTTTTCCTAAAAAAATTATATGTTAGATAGATTGTTTTGTATCTAGCCTAATGTATGATGGAGTATTAATTTCACCTCTTTATTTTTATTAGCGGCCAGCTAATTCTTTATATTAAACTTGGGACCCCATTTAACTCGTGAATAAAGGTTTAACCTATATCTGTATAAAATAAAATCTGATTCAACTAATACAGTTCAAAGCGTAATATTTTAAATTGCCTTATAACTACCAACTTTGATGAGGTTTAATTTTAATGGATTATTAGTACTTATCCAAGTAGGATCAATTGTTAACCGACTTTGAAAAAGAAGGAGGTTCTCAATTCGACCTGTATAAATTTTTTGTTTTTTTCTGTTTGTTCGCGCATAACTCTGAAAATACTAGACCAATTTGGATGATAATCTTCTTCAAAAAAATAGGATGCTCCAATCTAGGTCCCATTTTACTGTTGTAAGTATTGGTCCAGTATATGACCATTAATTTAGTAAGTATAATGAAATGGACTCGGAAGCGGCGGATTCAATTGTGGGTATGTTCATCGTTGGATAAACTTTATTTTGGCATTGAAGCGATAGCTTCAAAGCAACTTTTGACATATGTCTTATGGCTGAGGGTATGTTCAAAATCCAGGCAAGTATGAGATTTTAGCAGAATGAATTTAGATCATTATAGTTGTCTATTGTTTTGCATAATTTAACCAATAAAATCAACTAAATGTGATAAACTGAATTATTTTAAGTGTGAACAGTAAATTTAGCATAGATTGACCAATAAAATTAACTAAATTTAATAAAATGATTTACTGTAGATGGCAATCAGTAAATCCAGCATATGTTGACTAATAGAATCACCTAAATTTAATAAAATAAATTATTGTAGATGGTAATCAGTAAATTTATCATAGATTAAACAATAAAATCAACTAAATTTAAAAAATAAATTATTAGTATATTTTTTATTAGATGCTATATATAACTTTTCTTTCCGCTCAAGTTCACTTTTGAGCAATTTTATTAAGTAAAAAGTTTAAATATATCACTGCCACCTGGCCACACTCTTTTATGATATGTCTGCGGATCAGCTGCCTGCTGCTCCAATATGGGGTGGCAGTGCTCCACCACCTAGCATTTTCTGCCCTGTGGGCAAACATGTTTGCATGGGGTCAAATAGCCCACCATCCTCATCTGGATGTTTTATCCCACCACAGGATTTAGCACTCCACTTGGCACATATCCACCCTTCTCACCCCCATCCTCTCATCCTCCCTTGATCCATAATCCAATTTTACCTCTGAGTTGACTACAGGCATTTATTTTCATATGCTGACAAGGCAATTATCAGATTGGCCACCTCTGCATTTGCGCCAGCTGGCTTTATCAATTTCTGCCCTCTTAAGGACTATTTTAATATTGATTTTCAGATGGAGGAGGCCACTGCAGCAGTGGCTTCTAATCCCCTTATATTTAAAAATACTCCCATCCCTACTACCTGAACTTGCCTGCCTACAGATATCACAATAGTGGTATCCTTTGTATCCCTCCCTTCCCACCTCCCACCCCAAGTTTTGTATGATCAGCTGATAGTGGGGCTTCTGGCATATGTATCTCAGCCCAACCTTATTTTTGTTGTTCCCTCTGGTGCAGAGCACCTTGCTGCCCCTTGCACAACTGCTACCATTATCCCATATCACCCTGCCATAGCCCATCAAATCCCCCCATGCTTGTATTGCAGCAGCACCTGAGCACTTTTTTGGGCTTGGATGGATAAAGTCACCAAATTTGTCCCCTCTGTTTTGGACTTGACCATTCCAAAAAATCCTGCCCCCAAGCCACTTCCTCTGATGCAGCTTTAGAGCCACATTAAGCAGGTTCTGATTGGGGCATTTTGCTGCCCCTTCCCACCCAACATTCTCATTCTATAGGACAGAGTGGAGAATTGGCCCCCTCCAAACCAACCACCCACATTAACCCACACAATTCTACTCCCAACAATCAGATTCAGGCTTGGACCACTATTCACTTTCAAGCAACCCATTCACCCACTACCACCCACCCAACTTCTAATGCCACTATTCTTGTAAACCATAATCTATGGGACCTATTGGCTGAGATTGATGAATCAGGTAAAGTTATTATGAGTGAGAAAACTGGTCAACCTCTTGGCCAGTTTGATTATGGTCAGGCCAAATTTTTTCTCTCTGATTTTGATGATACCCCACCCACCAAATGTTTCACTCCTAAACCCAATGACATCCCCTACCAAAGTAATCACCAGCTTGCCTCAATGACCTGG